>PYAF01004148.1:18806-41925 GCA_007407185.1 Glycine tomentella | reverse complement strand
CTTATCTGATGTTTGTGTTATGAATTGTGGGCCAGGGTGGGAATGATTTCCCAAGGACCCTGAGCTTACTGAGATGTATATCTCACCCCGTGTGGGGATTTGTGATTTCAGGTGACTCTTCAGATAGAAGAGAGCAGTCTCAGGGCAGGAGGCCCGAGTAGAGACATTTTGTTTGGCTGAGAGTAGCAGAAGGAGCTGGAGGCTCATTTTTGTGTTTTGTTATGTTTTATACCCTGTTATGGGTTATATAGTTTGTATACCCTCGATGAGGGCAACTATTCTTTTGTGTCACCCTGATGTGGTGTAATCTCTGATGTAACTGACTGTACAGAAATATGATGATATTATATGAAATGGATTTCCTCCTGTCTATATTGTGTATGTATTTGATCTGTCTATGTATACTTATGAGAAACTGGATCAGCAGAGGCGTGTATGATGTACCATATATGAATGCTTGTTGTTTTAAGTAAATTCCATACATAATGAATCAAGAAAAACGATTCTATACTTCCGCTGAGTATTATTTTTATGTTGACTAAGCGCTAAACTGATATTATTAATGTTAACGCACCGGAGGCCTACGGGGTGTTACAACAAGGGCCTCTGCTACCACTACAAAGAGAAATGGGTCATATACCATCGTTGCAAGCCGCACCTCCACCTCTTCATCACAGATGAAGATGAGGAACACCTGACCCATGAACATCTTTTGGGGTCTAAACCACTAGACGTCATTGGCCCTCTCGACGCTTTTCCCAATGACCACCCACAAATCAGCCTCAACGCCTTGTTCGGGATGCCCACACCAAAGACATTTCGCATCTACAGCCACATTCACCATCACCGTGTCATGATTATTGTCGATGGTGGTAGCACTCACAACTTTATTCAAGAGCGTGTCGCCAAATTCATCAACCTCCCCACTTCCCCGACAGCGGCGTTGCAAGTTATGGTGGGTAATGACAGTCTACTAGATTGCGACACCACGTGCCCTAAGTTCCCATCGCCATTCAGGGTCACACGTTTACCCTAGACCTCTTTACCCTACCCCTTAGTGGTGTGGACATAGTTTTAGGGGTCCAATGGAACAAACATTTGGCCCATTAACCACTAACTACACCTCCCTTACCATGTCATTTTCCCATTTTGGTCGGCCCATCACCCTCCACAGTGATGTGCCCCTCCAACCGGACTCTAGTTCAAAACAAGTCAAGCTCCATACCAAACACAAAGCATTTCTGCTTTATTTCATTTAGCCTGTATCCTAGACAAGTCCTAAACTCTTTCTTCCTCACCATCACCCAACGACCCTCCTCCACCTCCAGCCATCACCACCTTCTTCTCACAACTTGATAACATCTTTTAGGAACCCACCCACCTTCCACCTCACCATTCCATCACTCACCACATACACCTTCTTCCCAACTCTAGCCATTTGAACGTTAAGCCTTACCGATACCCATACTGCCAGAAAACCAGAGCTGAAGAAGCAAGTAGCTGCTATGCTCGATGCTAGACTGATCAACTCAGTTAGAGCCCTTTCTCTTCCCCAGTTCTTTTGGTAAAAAAGAAGGATAACAGTTGGCAATGCTGTTTTGATTATTGCGCACTAAACGTGATCACAATGAAAGACAAATTTCCCATGCCCACCATCGATGAACTCCTCGATGAGTTGGGGCAGGCTTCCTGGTTTTCCAAGCTTGACCTTCGCTAAGGATTCCACCAAATTCGCATGTCAGAAGATATTCCAAAAACCACTTTCCTTAATCACTAGGGTCACTATAAGTACAAGGTCATGCAGTTCGATTTTTGAAACATGCCCTTGACCTTTCAGGTGACCATGAATGAGCTCCTGAAGCCTTTTCTCCGCAAATTCGTGGTGATTTTCTTCGATGATATACTGGTCTACAAATCTTCTCCACACTAACATATTCTCCATTTGGAAGCTATTTTTACATCCCTTTCACATGGACAGTTCTTCCTGCACCATTCTAAATGTTTATTTTCCAGAAACCAGTTACACTACCTCAGGCACATTGTTTTAGTCCATGGGGTCGCACCTGACCCGGCTAAAATCTAGGCCATCGTCGATTGGTCCGTTCCGGCCTCTCCGTCCAAACTGGGTGGCTTCCTTGGCTTGATTGATTTCTACCGTTAGTTTATACGGGGATACGCCGCCATGGCCGCTCCTCTGACAAACCTATTATGCAAGGATCAATTCCTTTGGCATCATAAAGCCCAACTATCCTTTGAAAAACTGAATCAGCTCATGACAGAGGCATCGGTGCTAGCCATGCCCGATTTCGCTATTCCATTCATCCTAGAGTCCGATGCTTTGAGTTTCGCTATGGGGGCTATCCTTCTCCAAAATTTCCACCTCATCGCATTCTACAGTAAGGCATTTTGCCCTCATCTTCAACGGGCTTCTACATACGTGCGTGAACTTCATGCCATCACCTCGGTAATTTGCAAATGGCGTTATTACTTTCTGGGTCACCCATTCGTCATCCTAAAAAATCATAGAAGCTTGAAGGATATAATGTCGCAAGTCATACAAACTCTGGAGCAACAAACATACCTATCCAAATTACTGGGTTATGATTACACTATCCGGTACAAATCCGGATTCAGCAACATCATTGTCGATGCTCTATCCCGGATCATCGCCCCTGTCAATAGTCAACTCCTTTTACTGTCGCTTCCCAATTTCGCGTTTCTGGAACAACTCCAAAAATCGGTCCATGAAAACAACGACTGAAAACAACAATGAACACACTCAAATAACCAAAAGGGGGTTGAATTGGTTAAAATAGTTATTTAAAATTTTCTTTAAAACAATTTGCGGAATTAAAATGGATCGTATCACTCAATCACCCTTTTATCAAAATCAGAAACTTTCTTTCAATCAAGATACACCTTAGAATGCATGTAATGACATAATTACTTTGAGTTTGATTATAATTTGATCACCCAAGAACAAGTAATGAAAGATAACCAGATTAGAAAACAAGATACAATAATTTGTACTGGTTCACCTCACAAACATAGACACTACATCCAGTGTCTTCTAATCAACACTGGGTTAGAGTTTTCACTAAATCAAATATGTTCTTTTACAAGCAATTACAAGTGATTATCTTTATCAACCCTAGATAAAGAATCGGAATTTTAAAACCTATTAGAAATCAAATCACAAAGAACCTGAGAACCCTACTCAGATCTTTACCCCTAGAGAACACTACTCTAGAAAGCTTGAAAGAAACTATTTGATCTTCAAAACAGAAATATGAAACAGAAAATCTAAAAGTAGGATTCAAGAGAGACACAACCTGTGATCCTTAATGGATGAATGAATGAATGAATGAACGAAGTTACCACTCAATTCTAGGTTGTATGAATGCCAATGCACAGAATCAACTCTCTTGAAATTCTCTTTTATCTTTGATAAGTGTCATATTTCAGTTAAAATCATGTTTCAAATGAAGGCACCTATCTTTGGCTTTCACTAAATTTATTTATGAACTTGCCCTAAAACCTAGTTAGTTTGTATTTAGTACTCAGATGAATGTTGTTTTCATATTTTTGAAGATTTGTCCAATCATATTTTGCATTTTGATAGGTTCGAGGAAATTTTGAAGCTTCTGAACAAGCAAAGCAAGCAAGAAGGGCTTAAAAAGCAAACATGGGAGGTGTTACAAGCAAAACAGGCCCAAAACCTATTCAGGCCCAAAGCATTCTTCAAGGCTATGTTTCTAACTCGCCCAGGCGACCAATTCCAGTGTATTTGGCTCGCCTAGGCGAGCTCAAGTTCCCAAAAGATGACATTAGCTCGCCCAGGCGAGTGAAACAAGGTAAAACACTCGCCTGGGCGAGTGGAAGCAGGCAGGAGGCAAAATCTATAAATAGCCATGCATTTTTGTGAAGAAAAGGATTCCACTTTCGATTTCCCTCCCATGGGGACGAAATTCTTAGCTTAGATAGCTTAAATAGTAGTGTTAGGAAGGTAAGGGAGAGCGAGAGAAGTGAAAATTAGTGTGGAGACTTTGCCGAAAAGAAGCGGTGATGGTTTCCTTCATCAAATCTTCCCTTGAGGAGGTTCTCTCCATAATGAGTATCTAGCTTCTCTAAAGATTGGATGTAATCTTCTTATCCCTATGTATCTATTTTAATATTTATTTATACATGAATCGTTTCTATTCCTTATTGTAATTTCATTATGTCCTTAATACTTGATTCTACTTAATCACTAGTTTCATGAATTTAACCCTAAGTAAGACTAGAAAGTAATCTTAGGGTTTGAACTGAATGATTTTACTCATTACATTACGTTGCTAGGAATAAGGTATAACGTTTTGATTGCAAATAGCACGTGATTACGATTATAATGTTGGGATATTTACTTCATATGCGAGGGATCGATTCGGGGTAAAATAGTGTGCATCAATAAAGATAGAAACTGATTTATACATGGCAAACATTAATTGAATACTAAGGATAAGAATGATGAAATCCAATCCCACTTTCTCGTAAGTATATTTCATTTTTGCTAAGTTTAGTTATTTCCGTTACTTTGTTAAACAAATGAAATTCCGCTCATCCTACTTGTACATAACTATTGAAATGTTAAGTTTTATTTGGATTAATTGAGTAGCTCAAGTCCATGTGGAGACAAACTTTATAAATTTTGTAACTTACAACGACATATTGGTACGCTTGCCAAAGTCCTAACAATCTTAACACATCATGTCTAAGAATCAATAATCTTTTGATCTCACACAAGACGTGTTTCACTCAGAAAATCAGTTTCTTGGACTTTTGAAAGCTTAGAAAACTTTGGGTAAATCATAAAATCAAAGAGTAATTCACTAAATAGAAAACTGATTTAACATAATGTAATAAATTAATACGTGTAATCAATTATTTTAACATATGTAATCGATTAATACGCCAGATAATCGATTAAAATGTTCTTGAGCATTTTGGAAAACTTTCACGAACAAAGTAATCGATTAATACGTGATATAATTGATTAAGGCAGTCAATCAAAGTTATGAAATAAGCTTTGGTAATCGATTACAGAAGAATGGTAATCGATTAAGCCAAACATGCTCAGTTATGGAATAAGCCAGGTAATCGATTACAGTAAGTGGTAATCAATTAAGGCAGACATGTTTATTTCATAAAATGCTCTTTGTAATCGATTACGATTTACTTGTAATCGAATAAAGTGTTCTTCATGTCTTTTCCAGATATAACACAAGCTTGTAATCAATTACATATTGCCTGTATTCGATTAAGGCAGTGCACAATCTAATTTTTCCAAAACATAAGCCATGGGATTTTCTTTTCAAATGCAAACATATAATCCTATATGCTATTTTCAAGATATGAATGCATATATATATATATATATATATGAGTATGCTAATTTAATGCAAGGATCACAAGGAAATCTACTTGAACTACTTAGAAAAATAACAAATGCCTTCAAATTGATTAGGCATGTAAGAAGCTAAAACTTCAAGACAATTACTTCAGCCTTACTTTGATCTTTTTCCAGCTCCCCCTGTATCCAACAACGACTACAAGGATTTATTACAACAAATCCATCAACACCCAGAGACACACCTGGGTTTCGCTGTCCACCACGACCTCATCTTTCTCCATGACAAGATTTTTTCACTTCGAATAACAAATTCACATCCCTTTTGCTGGAAGAATTTCACACAACTCCTTTGGAAGGTCATATGGGCATCGCCAAGACCCTTCACCGTCTTCAGGACAATTTTGTTTGGCCTCAAATGCGCTTTGACATCCATCGATATGTCTCTCAGTGCCTTATTTGCCAACAAGCAAATTATGAAACAAAGAAACTAGCTGGTCTACTCCAACCATTGCCCACTCCTTCGTCAATATGGGAGGATCTATCCCTTGATTTCATCTCTAGCTTACCGCTGTCCAATAGCTATACTACCATACTTGTGGCAGTGGATTGATTCTCTAAAGGAGCTTATTTCAGTGCCTTTCCCCCACTATACGCTGCCCACAAGGTCGCCCTCCTTTTCCTGGACTTGGTATACAAAATGCATGGCTTTCCCCACAGTTTGGTCTCCGACAAAGATCCTCTATTCATCAGTGCCTTTTTGCGCGAATTGTTTCACTTGAGTGGGACAAAATTCCGGATGAGTATTTCGTACAACCCTTAGACGGATGGGAAGATGGAAGTCCTCAATCGCATCCTTGAACAATACTTTCATTCGTTCGTCCACGACAGATTGGCACCATGGTTCAAATTCCTTGCTCTTGCGGAATGGTCCTACAATACTTCTCTTCATTTTGGCACTGGTTTATCCCCTTTTGAGGTGACGTATGGTAAGCAATCACCCTCCATTCCCCAGTACTTGTAAGGTTCTTCCCCTATGGAAGTCGCCGATTCTTTGCTCGCCACATGGGCCACCATTCATGCAACCTTGCAACGCCGCCTCTCTAAGGCCTAGGCTGCTATGAAGCGTGTCGCTGATGGCCACCGCCACGACGTTAGTTATTTGGTCGATGATTGGGTGTTTGTTCGGCTCCACCCATACCATCAAACTTCTCTCATGCCTACATACACTAAGTTGTCCAAACGATTCTATGGACCTTTTCTGATATAGGAGGGCATTGGGCAGGTTGCTTATCGACTCAAGCTGTCAGAGTCTTTTCATGTGTCGTTGTTGAAGCCTCATCAGGGACCACCCCTACAAATCAAGAGTCTTACTCCCATGAACACTGACAATCATCCAGTAATTGAACCAATTACTATTCTTGATTGGAAATGGGACACCTTGGCTACTCCCCCATCTAAGCTGGATCTGGTGCAATGGTTGACATGACCTGGGAGCAATGGAATACTTTGCATGTGACTTATAACCTTGAGGACAAGATTGTTTTTCCAGCAGAGGGTGATGATAGCAATATTGAATTGATGATTGCAATGTTGCAATTCCCACCAGGCCCAAGAGGACATTGATATGCGTTTGCCGCAACGCTCCAAAACAATTTAACTACGCTAATTCTGTAGCACAAGATTAATCTAGGTCGACTTAGAGACACTATCAATATGGTTCTAGCTGCAACTCACTAATAATAGTAAGGGGGGATTTTTATTGAACAGTTTATGTGCGTAAGTAAAAATTACAAAAACGTAAACTAAGATTAAAGAGCAACACAGAAACTAACAGAATTCAAAACAAGTAATGTAAAACAGAATTAAAGCATCAATCCAATTCACCTCGCCAAGCAATTCAAATCATTATTGTTCTTAGAAATTTATCCTATTATGAAAGTTCATTCAATCTCATTAAAAAAAAAGCAATTTAATCGACTTAACCCCTAATTTGATTGAAACCACAACCCTAACTGAAATATCATCCAATTAATCTGTGATTAATATTCGAAATTAGGAAATGAATCCATAACCTAATCCATTTTTAATCCTAAACGCATTCATAATCATGAAAATAGAATAGCAATTGAAGAAGAAAGTCAACATTCAAATAGAATTCGAAATACCAAACCAGAACTCAAATTCTCCTTGTGCTTGGGTTGGATCCTTGGATTGATTGAGTATTTAGCCTTCCATGATCATCATCAGTGAAAGTCCCATGGAATGATTGCATGAAAATGGAAGAATAGCAAAACAAAAATGAAGAACAATGAAGAACAGTTGAGAGAAAATAAGAGCAAGGGTTTTGATCCTCAAAACTTAAAGAGAGAAATGTAAAACTGTTTTTATTAAATGAAATGTGTGGTCATAAGTCTGTCCAATGTCACTAATATGTATTGAATAAGTCTGAAGAGAAGAATGGGCCATCAATAAAATCCATCAATTCTAATTATTTACTATTTACAACCATAAAAATCAAATTCGCAGCCCAAAATACAAGTGCAGTGATTCTGACTTCGAAGTCCAAAATGACCCTCCAAATGGCAGAATTATCCTTGGCTTATTTCTGACAAACTTGTAGATCTTTTCGTTGTCTTTCCAAGGACTACTAGAATGCTCCATTCGGAGTTCCGTAGAGCTCTGTAGGTCTTATACAAGACAGATAGGTCAAGTGAGCATAAAATCCAAAAATACGCTACAATTAGTAATTAAGTCCACTTACTTGCCTAAGACAAAAACTGAATTAGAATGGAAAAATAAAAGTCCAAGAGAAGTCAATTAAGTTAAGAAGGATAGAAAAATATTTAACTAAAAGCACTCCATCAGACATCAATGAGGCCCACCCACTTCAATGATTTTGTGTAACTCAAGTTTAGGATAAGGACAAGGCTACTGAATATTCCTTCCTGCATTATCAGCAATTCGGTTATAACAAACTATGATTCTATTTTCACCAATTCTGTTATTCTATGCTTTTAGTGATTTTCCAGCTGCCCAATGATTGGCAGCAATACTCATCAGTTTTACTCCTTATAAATACCATCTAAAAGAATGAAAGAGACATAAAATTGCCACTTAATCATTTCCTTGTTAGAATTAGCATAATAGTAGTCTATCAGTTGATTTACTACAATATAATATCCCTGTAATAAATGAACTAAAACAAAGAACATGAGGAGTTTTTTGTCCAATATTATTTGATGTAGTTTGCTTCCATACTTCAACTGAAAGAGGAAAGAGTATGCTACAATTCCCATATATATATATATATATATATATATATTTGGTAAATAAGTGCTGTGACTTTGTGGTTGATGCTCTTGAAATAAATCTTGAGGACGCAAATTCGAACCCAGAAGGGACATTTTTGGTTTCATTTAATCTTTGCACGAATTGGCTAGGCGTGTATGTGGACAACATAGCAACACCTTGGGCCGCATGCATGATCAGTGTCACAAGTCACAACACTTCCTTGGGAGCGTAACTGCCTTAGGCTGTGTGGACAGCTTCTATTAATCATTCTCTTTTATATTCTCCCATATCTCGTCATGTAACACTGAAACCTTTCCAAGGGAGACCATAAAACCGAGCTGAAAACCACCTTACAAATTTTCTACTATTAATTTTTAACTAATCCATACCATTTAAAAATGCATTGGTGAATATAATTAGTAATATTAACTTTGTTACTAATTTGTATTATTTTGTAAAAAATACTCTTAAAATTATTGGGACCGATAATCTTTCTCTTTTCATTTACTTACTTTTTTATCTAATTAATTAATGTGTACTAGTCTTTTTATTCAATCTTTATAAGAGAGATAATATATTTATTTTTTAATACATCACATTTTATTATAAATTAACTAAGGATATTTGGATTAAAAAAATTAATACAAAAGACAACTAAAAAGAAATTTAATATAAATGAACAAACAAATTTTTAAAAATAGTATTATATTTAAGGACGGATGTAATTTAATCATTATTCATTATTTTAATAAAAAAAAGAACGTCCAATCGGAGCCTTAGTTTGTATATCTTACCTTTTTATTTCTTTATCTAGTCACTTTATATTAATCAGCGATATGGTTTTTAATAAAAAAAATAAAATCAGCGATATGGTGCTTGAATCAGTAAATGTTAGTTATTTGTAACCTGTAGGTACACTAATGGATTGACATTATGATATGTTCAGCATGAGTCTCTAGGACCAGATAAAAAGAGACTATTTCATTCGATATCACTGATAAGGTCTGCTTTAGTTTGCTTGCATTGGCATATTGTAATAACATGGAATTGTAGTAATATGTACGCAGATAGGAGGGAGTACTGGCACCTAACACCTATGCAAACACGGGACAAAAACACCATTCTTCACCTCCTACGATTATTTTATCTTGTAAAAAACAATTATTTTTATTTATTTTAGATGCATAACGTGAATTTAGAGAACGTTATTAAAAAAATTTATTGGAACGTATACAAACTTAATAAAGTGTTGGTGAGTCGACATATAGTACATCAGTCCCAACACACTAACATGATACATGCATTACATATAAAAACATAAAATGTTTGAGCCTAGATGGTTGGTTAAGGTTTCCTTAATATGGCCTAAATTACACACTTGCATCAGTGGTGTAATTAGTGTTGTTATCTGAAATTGATCCTAGAAATTGAAAATGATCCAACAAACCAAGATGAGCTTGAAGGAGCCAGACATTAGAGAGAAATTCAGGGCCTCTTCTAAATTGATAAACATGCATATCTACTCCACATTGAGCACCAGCATAGCACAGAATCTCAACCCATAATTCTTCAACGAACTCACACATTTGGTGTCCATTTTCAGCAATGAGTTGTTTTGCAACTGCACAAGAATGAAACAAAACAGATGTACTTTGCATCTTGAAGGCTGCATCATCTCCTGTAGTTGTGTCATGTATTTGAAGCAATATCCTACAAGTTTCAACTAAATTATCTTGTTGTGGGATAACTTTTGATGTGTTTGAAAAATTCAATGGCTTCAATGGCTATCAATGCTCCAACCAACAACAAGTATGTGATGATGTGATCCGTAACTTAGTGCTCCTTCTTTTCACTTAAATTAGCATATGACACAAGTACAACGAGAGTGGTAGTTAGAGTAATCAAACGTGACATCAAACCCAAGATACCATAATTTGCAAATTCCTTGGTGTAAAAGACATCGTACATCAATTTAAGTTCAGTATGCTAAGACAATAGCGTAGGTATCTTTGTCTCTAGGGTTAATGGGCCGATTTACAAGTTATCGTCTATTTGGAGTAATGTCGTCGTCCTGCGGGATCATGATCAAATCAACAAAGAGGCTTACAAAGATATCAATAGCCCAAAGAATAAGTCCTTTGGTCTCTCATCTCATGCCACATACGACTCCTAGAATTTAGCAATTGTCTCTGTTACGGATCTTTTATATTGGGCTAAGTTCAAAAGGCCCAAGACAGCTAAGGAAGTTATTTATGGAAAGATTAAAGAAGATTGAAGTTCTAAATATTTTCCGGATCAAAGAAGAAACAGAAGGTTATTATCCACAAAGATCACGATCAAGAATAGGAACAATTTTCTCATTTCACCACAGGTCAGTAAGCATAAATAGCCATACACACCAAGGGTGAAAGGTACACATACACTGTTACTCTCTCTTTTTCCATTCTCACAGTGCACACACCCCACGTCCAATTTGTGGCTCGCTTGTGCTGTGATCTTCTTCCTGGAGTTGTTTAAATCTTCATAAGCACCTTCAGAGAGAGAGAGTTGATCCCATATTGATTTCTGGCAAATTGCTGGATCTCCGTTTTTAAGGAATGGAACATTGGCACCGTCTGTGGGAAACGTTAAACTTCGATTCCCACCATGGTAAACACGAGAAGACACCAGCTTGAAGGCCCACCCGAGGTCGGCCGATCACGCTCGATCCGGGTGGAGGATGCTTTGACGGATACAGCTTCATCGCGGGCACAGAACAACTCGCCCCCCGCACCTGCTGAAGACCTGATGCCCGCGCCAGCCGGGATAGATCAAGAATCGGTGCAGCGTTTCACCAGCAATGCATTGCAATCCATTCTGTCACGGATTGAACGTTTGGAGCAACGATATGCCCTTCAGCGACAGGAGGATATGAACCACATGTTGGCGCAACTGGACGAACGTTGTGCGAGATGGACGATGGGCGAACAGGACCGACTAAGAATGATGGAGCAGCGCCTCGGCCGCATGGAGTTACCACAGGAGCCGGAACTACAGAACGAGCCGCCCAGAGCCGAGATACCAAGCTCGGCCGTGTTCAGAAGCCCAGCGAATGCACCACAAGGTTCGTCTTATCAGCCGGGTGGTGGTGCCGAAGTCTACAGGAGGAAGTACAGGCGGGGACAATATAATAACAGTCCGTTCGTTGACGACATCGTCAATGCTCGGTTTTTAGAAGATTTTGACGGATCTTTCCTGAACAAGTACGATGGGACCCAGGACCCGCAGGTGCACATTGACGAGTTCGACATGCAGATGTGTGTTCGGGGGATTGAGGAGCCGATTATATCCCGGATATTCGTTACTACTCTGACTGGACCGGCTCAGACATGGTTTCATTCACTACCTCCTCGGTCAATTCGTAATTTTGAGGACTTCGGCCAGAGATTTTTGCTCAATTTTGTAACGAGCAAGAAGCAACCCAAGTCCGAGTTTGTGCTGGGCAAAATCCGACAGCAACCGGGGGAGACATTGCAGAGCTATTTGGACCGATTTAAAGAAGCTGCCTTGCAAGTGCAAGGCCTGGAAGAAAAAGTGCATGTCCATTTATTATCGGACGGTCTCAATGGATCATCTCGGCTGGCGAAATCTATATACAAGGACCCTGTTAGAACTTTGCTGGATTTCAGAGTCTGATCTAAGAAATACCTAGAGCTGGAGCAGATGGAGATTGCCAACACTGCTCCCAAGAGAAAGAATTCACCGCCAAGACATCACCCACATATGGGGAATGCACCCCCCAACAGAAATTTTGAAGTCGGCCATAGACCAGCGAAATACGAGACCAAATATGACAGATATACCCCACTGAACACCTCTCGGGCGCAGGTGTGGAGGGAGGTAGCCATGACCAAGATGAAGAAGGTAGACCGACCTCGGTCGGTATTCAAGAAGATCGGCCTTGATCATTCCCGTTTTTGTGTTTCATAATGGCCCGGGACGCACTACCGATCAATGCTGGGATTTGAGGGATGCAATAGAAAAATTCATCCGAGAAGGAAAGCTGCGGCGATATGTGATAAAAACCCAGGGGCAGCAGGGAAAGCATAAAGGCAATCCCAATGATGAGATGAAAGGCCGAGATGAGAAGAGAAAGAAAACAGACGAAGAAGAATTCCCCGAGCCGGAGTTCGAGTGCAACGTGATTACCGGTGCTATGGGAGGAGGAGGTGACACTGCCAACCAACGCCGGAAGTACCTCAGAGAAGTGTTGACCGTGAGGGAACAACCTAGATTTAAAAAGACCGGTGATGAGAAGGGTGAACCGCCCTTGCTTTATTTTACCAGAGAAGACCTGGCCGATGTGATACCGGGACATGAGGATGGCCTGGTCATCACTGGGACCATAGCCAATTACAGTGTTAAGAAGATATTTGTTGACAATGGCAGCTGTGCCGACGTTATGTCCTGGTCGGCATTCAAGAAGATGAACCTGGATGAAGAAGACCTGAAACCATGTCATACAGTGCTGTCGGGTTTTAATGGCGAGAATACTGCACTCAAGGGCTCCATTGAGTTGCGACTTACGCTGGGAACAAAAGAGGGCTTCAAGTCGGAAAGAGTGAAGTTCGTGGTAGGGGAGTTTCCTTCCCCCTACAATGTGATTCTTGGAAGGCCCACCCTCCATAGGTGGGACATCCTGATGTCCACCAAGCATCAGAAGATGAAGTTTGTGGGAAGCAACGACAAAGTAATCACTATCTGTGGCGATCAGAGGGAATCTCGCCAGTGTTACTTCAATGTTGTAAAGGAATGTGGAGCTGGCCCGTCCTCCATGCCGAGTTGCCCAGAAGGCCGAGAAGAAGCGGGGAGAACAAAGGGGAAGCAGGTGAAGCCGGTAAATCTGGTGGAGCTTGATGTACGGGAGAAAGAGGAGGAATGGAGACCTGAACCAGCCGACGAGTTGGTGGATATCCAGATCGGCCCAGAGGTCACCCAAGTCACCAAGATTGGGATGATCACCGACCCTGCTGCACAAGCCGAGCTGATAGAATGTTTGAAAGATAACCGAGATATTTTTGCACGGAAAGCTTCAGAAATTCCTGGGATAGATCCTGCATTCTGTTGCCACAGATTATCCATGTACCCAGATGCAAAACCAGTCGCCCAAAAGAGAAGGAACCTCGGTCTTGATCGGAAGCAAGCACTAGAGAAGCATATCCGAGAACTACTGGATGCTGGTTTCATACAAGAAATCCAGTACACCACTTGGCTATCCAATGTGGTGATGGTTAAGAAGGCTAATGGCAAATGGCGAATGTGTGTTGACTACACGGATGTCAACAAGGTGTGTCCCAAAGATTCTTATTCACTGCCGAGCATAGACCAGCTTGTGGACAACTCTGCTGGATATAAGTTACTGTCTTTTATGGACGCATACTCCGGGTACAATCAGATTCCCATGTATCCGAGAGATCGGGAGAAAACGGCCTTTAGGGGAGGAGAGGCCAACTATTGTTATAATGTGATGCCTTTCGGCTTGAAAAACGCCGGAGCCACTTACCAGCGCATGATGAACAAATTTTTCGCCCAGCAGCTCGGCCGAAATATAGAAGTATACATTGATGACATGATTGTAAAGACAGCATCAGAGGGCGATCACATCCGAGATCTTCAGGAGACTTTTCGCAGATTAAGAGAAAACAACATCCGGCTTAACCCGCTCAAATGTGCTTTTGGGGTGACAGCGGGGAAATTCCTGGGCTTCATGCTGACACATAGAGGTATTGAAGTTAACCCGGACAAGTGTGAAGCAGTTCTGAGCATGAAGTTCCCGACCACAAAGAAGGATGTACAGCAGCTGACTGGAAGGTTAGCAGCATTGACGAGATTTCTTCCCAAAGCAGCAGAGAAGGCTCTTCCCTTTTTCCGTTTATTAAAAAAGGAAGCCTGAGTTGGATGGAGTCCAGAATGTGAGGCCGCTTTCCAGGAGATCAGAAGGTGTCTTTCTTCACCACCGGTGTTATCTAAACCAGAGCCGGGTGAAACTCTTATCGTGTACTTGTCCGTGGGTGAGGAGGTGGTGAGCGCCGTATTAGTAAGGGAGACTGGCAAGACTCAGCTACCAGTATACTTCATCAGCCGAGCTCTGAAGTGCTCGGAGTTGAGATATCAGAAGCTGGAGAAGATAGCTTTTGCACTTTTAGTGGCAGCCAAATGACTACGCCCGTATTTCCAAGGTCACACCATCATAGTACGGACCGACCAGCCGATCCGGCAGGTTCTTCATAAATCGGACTTAGCAGGAAGAATGATGCACTGGGCGATACAGTTGTCTGAGTTTGACTTAAAATATGAGGCCCGACATGCTATCAAAGCTCAAGCTTTGGCCGACTTCATTGTCGAACTCACCCCTTCGACCTCGGCCAATGAGGAAGTATGGACCCTCTTTGTGGACGGATCGTCCAACACCAAGGGCAGTGGAGTAGGAGTCATAGTAGAGAACCCTCAGGGATATCAGTAGAACAATCCTTGCGGTTGAATTTCCCGACATCAAATAATCAGGCCGAGTATGAGGCCTTGATAGCCGGATTAATCTCGGCCAGAGAACAAGGAGCCCGGAAGGTGAAGGTGTTCACAGATTCACAGCTGGTAGCGGCTCAGATTGAAGGAAGATATCAGGCCAAAGGGCCATTATTGATTAAGTATTTGGCTAGAGTCAGGGAGATCATCGCCGAGTTTGATGAAGTTACCATCTCCCATATTCCCCGGGAAGAAAACGTGAGAGCCGACATATTGTCCAAATTGGCAAGCACCAAGGGTGCAGGGAACCATAGAACGGTAGTCCAGCAGGAGTTAGCCTACCCGACTTATGTCATGATAATATCAACCGAGTCCGACTGGAGGCAGCCGATCATCAGATACTTGGAGCAGGGAATAATCCCAAACGATGATACCGAGGCCAAAAAGTTGATCCGAGATGCTGTGCTATACACCACCTTGGAAGGCGAGTTGTATCGGAAGGGACCGCACACCCCTCTGTTGCTCTGCATTGGACCTGACCAAGCAGAATATATATTGGTCGAGATACATGAAGGCATCAACGGCCAACACATGGGAGCTAAGGCACTGGCAACAAAGGCTATTCGAGCCGGATACTTTTGGCCGACTATGAAGGCAGACGCCCAGGATCACGTGAAGAAATGCGAGAGTTGTCAAAAGCACGCTAAGATAATATGGTCTCCCCTATCCGAGCTGACGACTATTACCTCCCCTTGGCCCTTTTACAAATGGGGGATGGATCTGCTCGGACCTTTTAAAGCCGCCGAGGGTCAACTAAAATGGCTCGTTGTAGCAGTTGACTATTTCACAAAATGGATAGAGGCCGAGCCATTAGCCACCATCACCTCGGTCTGGGTTCGAAAATTCTTCGAAAGGAACATTATATCTCGGTTTGGAATCCCGGCCGAGATCATCACAGATAACGGGACCCAGTTTACTGACAAAAAGTTAAGGGAGATGATGGCCGATTTTCATGTCAAACACCATTTCGCCTCTGTCGAACATCCCCAGTCTAATGGTCAGGCCGAAGCTGCCAACAAAGTTATTTTGGAAGGGCTCAGGAAAAGGATGCATGATGCCGGAGGAAGTTGGGTGGAGCAGCTATACTATGTCCTATGGGCGTATAGGACCACTGTCCAAACATCTACCCAAGAAACACCGTTTAGAATGACATACGGATGCGAAGCAATGATCCCGGTTGAGATCGGGCAGCCCTCTTGGCGAAGAACGAAGATACTCAAGGAAGGAGAAGAAGTTAATAATGCGGCGTTGATCACTGAGCTGGAGTTGATAGACGAAACCCGAGCTCAAGCACATATCCGAGATGTAGCCGCAAAGCAGTTGGTCGCCAGGAAATTCAACAGGAAGATCAGACCGAGATCCTTCGAAAAAGGCGATCTGGTATTGAGAAGAGCCGACATTGGCAATAAGAACGCTCAGGACGGGAAGTTGGCAGCTAATTGGGAAGGGCCATACCGAGTCACTCAGAATCTCGGCCATGGAGCGTATATGTTTGAGACATTGGACAAGAAGGCGATCAAACGCACATGGAATTCTGACAAGTTAAAGACATATTATAGCTAATTGTTTTTATGTGTTTTCCGTTAATTGAGTAAAGTGGCGGCCAACGGCTTAAGACACCCCCACTTCATGTAATCTCTTTCATTGGAATCATAGAAACGAATGAAGTTGATGAATAAATAAGTCAGAAATTGACAAAGTTTCTTTTGAACTATGCTTTGATATCTATACATCAACTAAAGCTCTTTGAGCAAATATCTACACCGACTAAAAAGCTCTTCGAACAATATCGTTCCATGTAAATCCGAAGTGTATCCGACTCTGATCAAGTCGGCACGGTCCAAAGTGGCTGTGATGCACTAACGATAATTTGGAATAAGCGAAAAACCGACATATCTAATTGTAAATCGGTCGATATCGTGTTCGACCGTTGGAGCCGAACAAATATTCAAATGCGCATACTTAGAAAAATTTTGACAAGAATATGGGAAATAACATATAATTTCCAAAAGATATAATTGTTCAAGGGACAAAGAAATTGTTCGAAATAAAAAATAAAAGAAATACATATTAAGACCGGCATCCCAGCCCTTCAAGCATCTTCTCTTGGAGCCGAGTCTCCTTCAACGTCGGCCTCCGGAGTATCCTCAGCCTCAAGGATGGAATCCTCTTGATCAAAATAAGGGACCACAGCTCCATCTTTGACGAAAGATTGGAAATGTAGTCCCTCTATGTTCAGGGCGATCCCGGGATTAAGGCATCGAATCTGCGCGATGGCATTGTTGAAAGAGTCCTCGGCCGCCGAAGAAAGGGAGTCTTGCAGATCGGCCACCTCTTTCTCGGCCACCAGAAGCTTCGACTTAACCTCCCCTGCCTCAGCCTCTGCACCCTCAAGCAAGGTTTTCACCTCATTCAAGTTTTGAGACAGAAGGGCGGCTTTAGCAAGGGCTTGCTCGGTCTCGAACCAGGACGCCCCGAGATCCCGCTCGAACGATGCTCGGTCTTTATCGGCCTGCCCCCGAGCAGCGGTCTGTCCATCCTCGGCCACTTGAAGCTTAGCTTTGGCAGCAACAAGCTCCTCCTTATACTTATGACATCGCTCCTTGGTCACAACAAGGCAATCGACCAAGGAGGCCGTTTGGATAGCTTGCCTTTGCATCCCCTGAAGCAAACGAACGTCCTCATCCGAAAACTGAGAGGAGTCGGCGAAACGTTTTGGGGCCTGGATGAAGGGGAACAGAGCCTCGATTCCCCGCTCCCATAAGTGGCCGAGCTCCAGTTTTGAAGCGTCGGGAGGCAAGGCCGTGGAGTATTCGTTGACCAGGGGATCAGAGACCGGAGCAGGCGGAGAAGGAGCAAGGTCTTCAGCAGGAGGAGCAACCACGGCAGGGATGGTAGAGATCGGAACCGCCGGTACAGCCGAAGCAGTGGTTACCTCGGCGGCCGATCTGGACACCTTCCTTTTCTTGAGGTTCTTGAAGAAGGGGGGGACTGTGTTGCCGGCAGCAGGAGGTCGGGAGCTGCCGGGATTCTTGCGGGATCGAGGGCGGAGGTTGCCGGTTTGATCTTCCATCTCAGTAGCTGCAAAACAGAACGAAGCAGCAGTAAAAGAGTAAGCACCGAAAATAAAAGGAAAATAAGAGAACAAATTATATATTTGACTAACAGTCAGGAAGAGCCGAGGGAATTTGACATAAACCCTGACCCTCTCGGAAGGCGTCAATCTGGATGACCGAAAAAGCGTCCTCGTCCGACAACGCAGTCTCATCTCGGAAATAAAAGGAAGGGTGAATATCATGGTGGGCACGATTCCAATAAAGTGGAAATTTCCACCTCACCTCGGCCGATTCCGGCCCTTGAATGAAGAAAGGCTGTTCGCCTGGATTGGCACTAACTTTGAAATAATTATTTTTGAATCTTTTGAAAGAATCGGCAAAAAGAGGAAAAAGTTTACGTCTAGGGCGACTTCGTAAGGAAGTCCACCCCTTTTTACTCGAAGGCTCACGGCCAGAACCACTAGTTTGAGCAGAAAAATAATACATAAAAACAGGGACCGAACAAGGAATTCTTAAATTAATACACAAATCTTCGAAAGATTTTATAAAAGCCCAACCATTCGGATGAAGCTGTGAAGGAGCTAAAGACAAATGCTTCAAAAGCTTCATCTCGAACTCGGACAAAGGAAAACGAATACCCAAGCGGGTGATTACATCGGCACAGAAAAAGAAGAAACTAGATTCGCCCTACTCAGCACTAGAGCAGATCGGCACATGAGAGCCGGGATGGCGAACTGAAAAACCTACTTGATTTCCTACAGGGAGGGCGGCTATGCCCTCCGGACTCATAGAAGACGAGGTACTTAGAACCTCAAAGGTCACCCAGGGGAATCGGTTTATCAGAGCAGGAGAGAGATTGTCGGAACGATAACCGCTTGACCGAGACTCCTCAACGACCTCCACAGAAGGGAGTTCCATGAAAACCTACGATAACAAAAAAGATGATCAGCAAAAGATACCTGAGGGGGAGTCGGCAAGTTAGAAGGAATCAGCTGAGACATTTTCAGAGGATATCTCGGCCCTAGGCGGGGGCAATGAAGGAATGACAGCTACGGGATCATGCCGGCACGCATCTAGCACGTCCTCGGCATCCTTGTCGAAACCCGCACTGGCTAAGTACATGAACCTGTCCATACACTTTGTGCACGGATCAAATCGGACTTCAGGAAGAGGTTCTGGCGGGCAAGATCTTAGAGGAAGGGCGAAAGAAGTCACAGTTTGAATTCTAGTCTCCCTAGTGGATTTAGTATCAGAACTTTGTACATTTTGTGAGGAAACCCTAACATTTTTTGAGGAAGAAATACGACCTCTAGAATCCTTGACAGGCCCAATACTAGAACCCGTTCCCAACCTAGAGGAACATGTTATGGCTTTTGGAGGAGGTTTAGCAACTGAGGAATTTTTTGAGGATTTGGAACCACCACTAGGGGTTCGAAGGAATCGTTTAGTTTTATCTTCCTCACTAAGGGGTTTACCAAAAAACCAAAAAGCCACATCGGGAGAGACTCTGTCAGCAATACGAGCCTCTTCCTCAGGGGTAAGTTTTGGCATTACAAGGCTTAGAAGACGAATAGGGGAAATCAAGGATAAAAACAGACAGAACCAGGAAATGAGAAAGAGGTAGAAACCCAGCAAAAGAAATGGGAATCACCAAAAGAGAAAAACAGGAGGAGGAAAGGAATAATGCAGAATCACAAAGTGAAGAGATAAAGGGAAAATACCTGGAATGGAGAAATATGTTTCGAAGAGGAACAAGGAGAAGCACCAGAAATGCGAAGGCGAGAGGCAAGAATACCAGAGCAGAAGCAAGCAGCAAGAATAAGCTTAAGTTTCGATAGAAGGGGGAAAGGCAAGGAATAGGATGTAATAGTGGAACGAAATTGTTGGCACCCACGAAATTGAAAATGGTAACCGTCGAAAATTGAAAATAAAAACTGACAAACGTGCATAATTACTGGGGCAATTATGATCAATTATGGACAGTTAATCAAGAGACAGGGGCAAAATAGACTTTTGATAGCATAGGGTCATGATTAGAGACGCCCAAAGAAATGGCAGAGCATTTAATGCTAAGGAGGCGCGTCATTTCGTATGTCTAAAACGACAGCAGGCGAACTTCATTGCCTTGGAAATTGGAATGGGAAAAAGGAGATAGGTTTAGCAGAAGGAAACGCTTCATTATCTCGGCCAAGGTCGGAAAGGAAGCCGATCTCACGAGAATTTTCTCATTATGTCGGTCCAAGTCAGAAAGGTAATCGGCCCTACACGAGAAACTTCCCTTGTCTCATCCTAAGTCGGAAACGAGATCGGCCTACACAAGGAGACTTCTTTCAATCTCGGACAACCTCGGAAAATAAGGTCGGTCATGAGAATAAAGATAATTAACTCGGCCATAAGAATAAAGATAACATTATGTTCATCTCGGTCATCTAGGCTACTCAATAACCGAGGTGAGGGGCAACTGTTACGGATCTTTTATATTGGCCTAAGTTCAAAAGGCCCAAGACAGCTAAGGAAGTTATTTATGGAAAGATTAAAGAAGATTGAAGTTCTAAATATTTCCCGGATCAAAGAAGAAACAGAAGGTTATTATCCACAAAGATCACGATCAAGAATAGGAACAATTTCCTCATTTCACCACAGGTTAGTAAGCATAAATAGCCATACACACCAAGGGTGAAAGGTACACATACACTGTTACTCTCTCTTTTTCCATTCTCACAGTGCACACACCCCACGTCCAATTTGTGGCTCGCTTGTGCTGTGATCTTTTTCCTGGAGTTGTTTAAATCTTCATAAGCACCTTCAGAGAGAGAGAGTTGATCCCATATTGATTTCTGGCAAATTGCTGGATCTCCGTTTTTAAGGAACGGAACAGTCTCCTTTTCCTAGAAGTATATAGATTGAACGAAGGAAAGAATCCTTTAGATGCTTGATACTTGCACAATACAGAGGACAAGTCCTTTCCCTGTACTTCATGATCCCAATAGGTAAATGGAAATATGTGAAAGCCAATTACCTTTCCAAGACAAAATAATAATGTAGACCTTCCACTCTAGTAGTGTTCGGGCCGTTTGAGACAACAAACCAATAAAGTGCCTTAGCCATAATTCCTTGTTTACGAGTGGTGCTTCATATACCATATAAAATTTCTACTACACCATTATATACAGTAAAAAAAAATTTCCAATGTTACCCCTCTTTATTTAATTTAAAATCTGTACTCTTTCTCTTCGCTTTCTTCCGCGCGCCTCCTCTTCTTCGTTTTCGCTGGTGGATTTGCTTGGTGGTGATCGATTTTTTTCAAGTGATTGGAACCGCATTTTGTCCGTCGTGGTTGGTGGTGTGGTGGGCTGTTGGTGGCGGTGCCGGTGTGAGGTAAGGTTTCTGATTTGGGGTCGTGAATGGGAGTTTAGGGTGGTGAATGGGAGTGGATGCGTCATACGGATTCGACAATCCCTGAAGAGCTTATGGATTGGGAAATCCGTATAGGTTATAAGGGATTCTTGATCTGTATAACCAATACGGGTTGAACAATCCATATGGTCTTTACGGATTACCTAATCCGTAAGACTAATACGGATTACGCAATCCGTATGGATTGCACGGATTACCTGATTCGTATAATCCATACGGATTGAGTAATCCGTATAAGCCTTACGGATTAGGTAATCTGTAAAGACCATACAGATTGTTCAATCCGTATGGATTATACGGATTACGTAATCCGTATAATCCATGCAGATTGAACAATCCATATGGTCTTCACGGATTACCCGATCCGTATTAGGTAATTTTTTGGAAAATAATGATTTTAAAATGATTAGGAGCATGATTTTACAATTGTTATCCAAATATTGATGATCCTGTGCATTTTAAATTACTAGGAACATCATTTTTTAATTGTTATGCATGTGTTGATGATGATTTGCTATTGATTGTATGTGCTTCTATACATGTGAATGAAACTTGTGGAAAATATGAACAAAGAATATATAAGTAATGCATGAGTTAATTTTATATTCACTTCGATTAAACCATAAGCATAAGGATATTTGTTGTAGCTTAACCTAAGTAATTGGAGAATCTAGTGTGCCACGAAGGATATGAAGGAACTTTTTTGTCCCCTTGATTAGTGGTACAATGCATAACTACCCAATCACCAAGTTGAAGCCAATCAACTAGATCAACCAAAATCAACTAGGTTTTTAATTACGTGGGTCCTGCTCTTGCTTGTACCTAGTGATTGCTTGTTTTGTTCTTAAAATTGGAATTGGAATTGAAGTTTGACAGGTTTGGGGGGAAAAGGTTGCCATGCTTGGATCAAAAATGCAATTGAGTTCCTTGCTAAATTTGGAAATTCTGTTGTGAAATGGATTAGTAGATTTTGCTTTGGTTTGTCTCATTTGATTTTATAATGAATAAAGCAATTGTCAATAAAACACCAATTTCGTTCTGACTTGAAAATGTCAATAGATAACCAATTCTTTTGTAGGCTTTCACTAGTGGGACAGAGAGAGGATGACAAAGACTAGACTTTGTTTAACCCATAGTTGTGTTGTAGCAATTGATTCTCCGGCTTGGCTAAAATATATTTGCTACGAGTCATTATTCTTAGTTGTACAATGTAACGACCTAAATTTCTACTAATTTTTATTAATTTTACTATTACTTAAAGATAAGTTTCTAAGAAGCGTATATTAGTAAAACTTCTAAAACGTAAAACTTACAAAAGTTTTGAAACTAATACATTATACATAGTCATAGTTCTTGTTACAAAAGTTCATATAATACAAGTACAGTAATTTCCATTCTTCAGTCT
>PYAF01004148.1:0-18706 GCA_007407185.1 Glycine tomentella | reverse complement strand
TTCTTTTATGCTACATGTGGTCATTTTTTATGATGAATAAAAATCTAGTTTCAATATGGTATTTTCTTAAAAAGAAATCCAATTGAATTCTTTTATCTAAAGAAAATTTTGAATATTAGAATTCTAGATGTTCCTAAGAATTTATCCCAATGATAGTTTAAATTAATCCCAAGCAGTCTTATATAGGGCAATACATAAATCTTTCATTCTAGACTACATCTTTATCTTATTTTTGATTGGTCTATTCTTCTTCTGACCATCAAAATTACTAAACCATTTTATTAAATAGGTCTATTCATCCTATAATTAAGAGAAAATTCTATAGATTTTATGTACCATTTTTCTATATTTTTTTTTTATGCTTGAGTTTTCTTGAATACAACTTCAAAGTTGTTATCTTCCAAAATTTGTAGAAATTTTATTCTAGAGTTTTATGTTACAAAATATGTTGATACTTAGTCAGCTAAGTATATTTTATAATTTCATCAAGTTTCTACAAAATTTCTAAAGTTATTTGAGCATTTTTGGCCTAGGGGCATTTTGGTAATTATGCATTCAATCTAGGGGTATTTTGGTTATTTTCAAAAATGTCCAAGGGCATTTTTGAAATTTTCAAATTAAGGATTTTCTAGTAATTTCTACATCATGGAAAGAGTGATATAGTTATTTTTCTCTAAACATACTTGTATCCAATTATCATCACATTTTTATAATTTTGGGATGTTACATACAACATATGCTAAATTCAAAGTAAATTATTATAAGAGTTTCAAGATTTTCATTTTTACAAGTAAGATTAAACTTAAGATAATAAAAGGGATAGAAAATTGTATTATGACCGTACACTACACGTCTACACATGATAGGTGGCAGAGCCATGATTATTTCTGCAGGTTCTCAGATATAGGGATTTAAGATTTTTTAATTTGATTGTGATTGAAATGTAGTTGAGTTAGTGATGATTAAAAATGCTTTTTATTTGCCAGAGTTGATGGCACTTCTTAAAAGTACTTCTTGAAATGGGTCTTAAATTTTCATGTCAGGCGTCAAGTCAGCTAACGGATGACTTAAAATTGCATTAATTGTTTATTAAGGACAGTTTCAAGAAAGCTAAAACTGTCTACAATATATGGTATTAAACACCCGATACTCAGTTACACAGCAAGAGCATCTGATGTAACAATCTTACTTGTTGAGCCCGGTATGGGATTCTTTGATTAGAATTGGACATGATAGTTCAGGATGCATGTGAATGTTACTTGTTGAACCCGATATGGGATTATTTGATTAGAATTGACCATGATAGGTGACGATGCATGTGAATCTTATTTGTTGAGCCTGGTATGGAATTCTTTGATTAGAATTGGACATGATAGGTCAGGATGCATGTGAATGTTACTTGTTGAACCCGGTATGGGATTATTTGATTAGAATTGACCATGATAGGTGACGATGCATGTAAATCTTACTTGTTGAACCCAGTATGAGATTATTTGATTAGAATTGACCATGATAGGTGACGATGCATGTGAATGTTACTTCTTGAGCCCGGTATAGGATTCTTTGATTAGAATTGGATATGAGAGGTCAGAATGCATGTGAATGTTACTTGTTGACCCCAGTATGGGATTCTTTGATTAGAATTGACCATGATAGGTAACGATGCATGTGACTGTTACTTGTTGAACCCGGAATGGGATTATTTGATTAGAATTGACCATGATAGCTAACGATGCATGTGAATCTTACTTGTTGAACCCGGCATGGGATTATTTGATTAGAATTGACCATGATAGCTGACAATGCATGTGAATGTTACTTGTTGAACCCAGTATGAGATTATTTGATTAGAATTGACCATGATAGGTGACGATGCATGTGAATCTTACTTGTTGAACCCGGTATGGGATTATTTGATTAGAATTGACCATGATAGGTGACGATGCATGTGAATGTTACTTCTTGATCCCGGTATGGGATTCTTTGATTAGAATTGGACATGATAGGTGACGGTGCATGTGAATGTTACTTGTTGAACCTGGTATGGGATTATTTGATTAGAATTGACCATGACAGGTGATGATGCGTGTGAATCTTGCCTGTTGAACCATGTATGGGATTATTTTCTTACAATTTGAATCAAACTTTGTATGTGATTTAGTCTGAAGTGATAATCTAACATATAAACAAATGTTGTACAGATTATGGCTAGGACTAGAGGAGGAATGCAAAGGCTTGTTGGTGGAGCTGATGAGCGGCGTAGGCCGATAGCATCTGTTCGTCGACAAAGGGCGGGTGCTAGTGTTCCTGAGGATCCTCCAGTTCAGGATGCTCCAGTCGAGGATCCTCCAGTTGAGGAACCACATATGGGTACAGATGTACCGGTCATGGATGATGTAGTTGATGAAGGTTTTCCAGGAGGTCCACTGGACTGTTCAGTGTTGACTGTTTATGCGGAGCATGTGGCTGTTAAAGTCTGGTCCGGAGAGGTAATTATAAGACAAGCACATGTAGTTTAGGATAATATCTTTACTTCTTATTCATTGTAAACATGTGTTCATGTATTTATTGCAGGAACGTGCAGAGCTAAAGTTGGCTTCCCATGGACGTAAGGTAACTAAATTCGGGAAGCCAGCTGCTGAGATTAAGGAGTTAGTGGCTGCTACTGGCCTTAGTCCGCTGATACGTTGTCCATTGAGACTGGAGATAGGGGATTGCTGTCTGCATTTGTCGAGAGATGGCACGCAGAGACTTCTAGTTTTCATTTGCCGGTTGGCGAGTTGACTATTACGCTAGACGACGTCGCCTCCCTACTGTACATCCCCGTTACAGGAGTCTTCCATTCATATGACCAGATAGATGTGGGAGAGGCTATTATTATGCTAGTTGACTTGCTGCACGTCTCTGTAGACGAAGTTGAAGCCGAGACGACACAGTGCCATGGGGCATATGTTCGCTTGTCTTGGCTTCGAGAGCCGTATTTCAGACTGTGTGTGTAACACCTCAACTTACCATCTTGTTATTATTGATTTTTAATGAAAATTCTTTTCAATTTGCTTAAAAATACTAAACTACAATTTTTCATTACTAAGTAATATTCATAATTCATATAATAAGATTACAAAAGATTTTTCCTTACTGATTGGTATTTATAAATCTGATGTACAATAAAATATAGACTGGTATCAATTCTATTATATAGTACAAACATCTAAAACACTCCGTAACAAAGAAATACATCTTCAAACATAACCTCTTCAAAATATTACATCTTCAAACAAAATTCTCTTCTTGTAGACAGCTAATGGTTTCTCTTTGCTGTTCATCTGCTCGCCCGAATAACATCGAGGTCATATCAGGTGTCAACCACAAACACAAAGTACAGGGTAAGTTTATGATAAACATAATTTAAGCAAATATATTCAATATGTAAATATTCATAACAACATCCTCAAAGATGAATGATTCCTTTAGACTCTTACCATGATGCATGATTCTCTTAAACTCTTTCAATAATTGGTACCAATAGTCAAGATAGCCCCATTCCAGTGGCACAGAACTGAAACGATCAGTCAGGGTCTCACAGTGTTGCAACAGGATTCTCACCCACACTTCATGTGATCATCATAGGTGGTGTGATTTCCCCACTTTAAAACTAATTCACTTTAAGGTATAACTCTTTTCATCATCTCATATTTATTTTCAACATCAGTCTTTAATTTATATCTCACATACTTTACTCAGAAACTCAACATAAAATATAGAACTCAACTTTATATTCATGTACAGAATCTCAGCATATTATTCATGTACAGAGATTTATAGAAACACCCAACAATACATGGAATTTAGAGAAATTCATAGAAACTTTTAGCAACATATGAACTTCATGGAAACACGTAACAACACATGAACATTCAAACACTTGTTCAATCAAGAACAACACTGTAACACCCCGTGCACACCCGGTGTATTAACATTATCAGAATATCAGAGTAATGCAGTAAGCATGGAAATTAATAATAAAGGAAGCCTGAATCCAATATAAATACTCATAATATACATATATGGTGAATCTCTGTCCTTTACAAGGTACATGGTTCTCAAGACTATACAAATTTCCCTAGGTATCAAAATACAGACAAAATAAACAAAATGTGAGCCAACAAGCTCGGTCTTCTAAGCCTAGGGTTCTTCACTTCTCTATCCCAGCTCAGGCCTTTTGCCTTGGGATTTCTCAGTAACCACTGCCTCAACACCTGCAACATAGCCCCAAACAGGGGTGAGATAATCATCCCAGTAAACTCAGGGTTCTTGGAGGTTTCCCTCCCCCTGGTTCACTTTCCAACATATCAACACACACACATATATATATATATATATATATATATATACCGTAACAGAAAACTTCAAATAATCAATCATCACAACTCATATAAATATGCTGCATACACAAAGCAGCCCAAAACCAATACATGCAAATAACACAATTTGCCTGAATAGGATCATCCATTGAAGGGCATATCTATTCAGGACTCATGCCCGAGTAGGATCATCTACTGAAAGGCACATCTACTTAGGACTTGTCGCCCAGTACCTGATTAGGATCATCTACTTAAAGGCACATCTATTCAGGATTTACATGGACGCCTATGGATTATCCAAAGGGAGATCATCCACCGAGTGGGCACATTCCCAAAGGGGTCCATAGTTCCTCAGTCTACTGGCCAGTAGATTTCATGTAATCACATTACATTCATCTCATATAGAAATCAAGCAAGTACACACTATACTAGTGTAATCAATACCCTCATCATACTCAATACAATATACACTATCTCAATGCAACCAGCACAATTATACCCCATCTCAGGGTGTATCTAGCATTCATATGCCAACATACCATCAGACATTTCATTCATATTTAACACATATTTCAGTAATAAACATCAGCATGCAAGCATATCAAACAAACACGCAATGTGGGTGTAGCAAACACAAGCAAGGGGAAACAATTCCCAAGAACACTGAGCTTACCTGGTCTCAGCTCAGAATGTGCTCTCCTAGTTTCGTGGTGACCTCCACCAGTGCTATGCGTCTCACGCCTTACAATAGGCATGAAATAGACAATTAGAAACGATGTTCAACCGTTCATATGGAAGGAAACATCCTTCCTTTTTATAAACACTTCTGTCTTCTAGCTTAAGGTTTATCTTAGCCCAGCTCTTACTAGGCCATGCATTGACCCTCAGGGGTCTGTCTCAGCCTGACTAAGGCCTCAAAGTCTCCTCAAGACTTTGTACAACTCAATTCAAAGCTTTACTAATCTCAAGAACCAATAATGGTTCAACTCAGCCCAACCAGATATAACCACATGTTTTCACTGATCATTTGGCCTCATGATCAACTTTTGTAAAGGTACTTGAGGTAATACAGACCAGGGTACCTCCCATTTACACACACATATTCCTGCCCAGAGCCAAATTCAAACTTCATCACAAATTCAGTTTCACAGTTCCATATTACTCAGAACCACCTCCTGACTACACTTTTCTAAAGAACCTAAGCCTAATTCCAGCCCTATCATCAATTAACTGCTATTCAGCAAATTTCCCATTTCACAATTAAACGGTTAAAACAAAAGTTTCTTACCTCAGATCCCTAGAGAAAGGCTGGAGAAGTCTTTCTCCCAACTCCTGTGTCCCTGAGCTGTTTTCTTTTCTCTCCCACAACTCAATATTTGAAGAATCTTAGGGAATTGGATGTTTCTCATAAGCTAGGCTGGAATTTGGCTCTACAATGGTTCTAATCCAATATAGAAGTGATTAGGAGGTGTTTTAATGGCTTATAATGGAGATATGAAGCTCCTAAGGTGCAACAATGGTGGTCTGGGCTCATGGAGGAAGAGGAACAGTGATTTCCTCTGAAAAATCACGATTTTGCTTTATATAGGTGGCCTGCCAGAGGTCTGGCGCGATCCGCGCCACCTCAAGAGCCATCCGCGCCACCATGGCGATGGCCATGGCGCCACCAGCGTCGCTCTCGCGCTAACCGCGTGGACATCCAGAAAATTTGGCGCCCTTGGCGCCACCCTGGCGCCACCAGCGCCAACTTCCAGAGATTGTGACGCCACCCACGCCATACTTGGCGCTGGTCGTGTGGAAAACCAGGGAAATTAGGTTTTTTAGACCACTTCCCCCGCCACCAGCGCCACACATGGCGCCATCCGGGCGGTCTGGAAAACTGGTGGCGCCCCTGGCGCTATTTTGACACTCCAGGCGTCAACTTCCAGAGCATCTAGCGCTCCCAGCGCTGCTCCAGCGCCATCAGCGCCAACTTCCAGAAAGCCTGGCGCTGATCGCGTGAATCCTGCCGCTGATTGTGCCGCACCTCCAACACAGTTTTCTTATAAAAGGACCTGGCGCTACCCGCGCGGAATCCAGCGCCAACCGCGCCAGGCCTCAGTGTTCTATGATGCGTCCAAGCAGGGACTTTGATGTGTACTGATGCAGGAGAAGAGAGTGGTTGCCTATGCATCTAGGCAGTTGAAACCACATGAAGAGAATTATCCCACACATGATTTAGAGTTAGCAGCGATTGTGTTTGCTTTAAAAGTGTGGAGACATTATCTGTATGGTGCGAAATTGGTGGTATTCAGTGACCACAAGAGCCTCAAGTATCTGTTTGACCAGAAAGAGTTGAATGTGAGGCAGAAGCGATGGATGGAAGTCCTCAAGGATTATGACTTTGAGTTGAAATACCATCCAGGAAAAGCAAATGTGGTGACTGATGCTTTGAGCAAAAAACATCTAAGTGTTGCTTATCTGATGATCTCTGATTGCAGACTGATTGAGCAATTCAGAGATATGCACCTGTCCGTGATAGAAGGTGATAAGGGTCTGGAGCTGAGAAAGACCCAGTTTGAGAATGAGCTAATTCAGAGGATTCGGGAGGCCCAGAGACATGTTGGTGATGTGAGAACCATGATTGGTCGGCAAGATGTTTCCGAGGATGATCATGGTTTGGTTTTATACCAGGGCCGGATTGTAGTGCCTAAAGGAAAGCTAGTTGATGCAGTTCTAGCAGAGGCTCATAAGGGCCAGCTCAGTATTCATCCAGGTGCCACCAAGATGTATCAGGACTTGAAGAAGAAGTTCTGGTGGCCTGGAATGAAGAAAGATATAGCTGAGTATGTGACTAGATGCTTGATATGTCAGAAGATGAGATTGAGCATCAGAGACTGTCAGGCCTACTGCAGCCGTTGCAGATTCCAGAGTGGAAATGGGATAGCATTTCCATGGATTTTATGGTTGGACTACCGAGGACTTAGACTGGATGCGATTCCATCTGTGTGATTGTGGATAGGCTGACCAAGTCTGCTCACTTTTTGCCTGTTCGGACTGAGTATACAGCAGAGAGATTGGCGTAGCTATATGTCCGAGAAATTGTCAGGCTGCATGGAGTTCCCGAGAGTATCATTAGTGATAGAGACTCGAAGTTCACTTCAAGATTTTGGAGTGCACTTTAGGAGGCTTTTGGTACTCAGCTGAGGCTCAGCACAGCCTACCATCCTCAGACAGATGGTCAGACAGAGAGGACCATCCAGACCTTGGAGGATATGTTGAGGGCTTGTGCATTAGAGCAGGGTGCCAGTTGGGATAGGTACCTACCTCTAGTAGAATTCTCATATAATAATAGTTTCCATGCCAGTCTGGGCATGGCATCTTATGAAGCATTGTATGGCCGGAGGTGCAGAACTCCTGTATGCTGGACTTAGGTAGGTGAGAGACAGCTTCTTGGACCTGAGATGGTTCAAGAGACCTCTGAGCAGATAAGAATGATCAAAGATAAGTTATTAAAAGCTCAGAGTCGTCAGAAGAGTTATTATGACCATAAACACAGACCCCTGCAGTTTGACGAGGGCGACCATACGTTTCTAAGGTTGTCTCCGGTCACGGGTGTAGGACGAGCTTTAGGTGTAAGAAAGCTAAGCCCTAGATTCATTGGTCCCTATCAGATACTTCAGAAGGTTGGACCAGTGGCATATAGGCTAGTTTACCACCCCAGTTGTCAAGACTACATGATGTCTTCCACGTGTCACAGCTGAGAAAGTATGTGTCAGATCCATCACATGTGGTAAAACCTGATGCTATTCAGATTAGAGAAAACCTGACGAGTCCTACACGACCGATGCGGATTTTGGACCGGACAGTGAAACAGATCCGCAACAAAACCATTCCCCTAGTCAAAGTCCAATGGGAAGGAAGATCACCTGAAGAAGCGACTTGGGAACGGGAGCAAGAGTTAGTACAGTTATATCCCGAGTTGTTCACTAGGTATGATTCTAATTTTGCGGACAAAATTCCTAAAAAGGGGGGAGAAATATAATACACTGAGGCCTGGCGCGGTTGGCGCTGGATTCCGCGCGGGTAGCCCTAGGTCCTTTTATGAGAAAACTGTGTTGGAGGTGCGGCGTGATCAGCGCAGGCTTTCTGGAAGTTGGCGCTAATGGCGCCGGAACAGCGCTGGGAGCGCCAGATGTTCTGGAAGTTGACGCCTGGAGCGCCAAAATGGCGCCTGGAGCGCCAAAATGGCGCCAGGGGCGCCACCAGTTTTCCAGACCGCGCGGATGGCGCCATGTGTGGCGCTGGTGGTGCGGGAAGTGGTCTGGAAAACCTAATTTCCCTGCTTTTCCACGCGACCAGTGCCAAGTGTGGCGCGGGCGGCGCCACAGTCTCTGGAAGTTGGCACTGGTGGCGCCAGGGTGGCGCCAAGGGCGCCAAAGTTTCTGGATGTCCACGCGGTTAACGCGAGAGCGGCGCTGGTGGCGCCATGGCCACCGCCATGGTGGCGTGGATGGCACCAGAGGTGGCGTGGATCACGCCAGACCTCTGGCAGGCCACCTATATAAAGCAAAATCGCGATTTTTCAGAGGAAATCACTGTTCCTCTTCCTCCCTGAGCCCAGACCACCATTGTTGCACCTTAGGAGCTTTATATCTCTATTATAAGCCATTAAAACACCTCCTAATCACTTCTATATTGGATTAGAACCATTGGAGAGCCAAATTCCAGCCTAGCTTGTGAGAAACATCCAATTCCCTGAGATTCTGCAAATATTGAGTTGTGGGAGAGAAAAGAAAATAGCTCAGGGACACAGGAGTTGGGAGAAAGACTTCTCCAGCCTTTCTTTAGGGATCTGAGGTAAGAAACTTTTGTTTTAACCGTTTAATTGTGAAATGGGAAATTTGCTGAATAGCAGTTAATTGATGATAGGGCTGGAATTAGGCTTAGTTTCTTTAGAAAAGTGTAGTCAGGAGGTGGTTCTCTGAGTAATATGGAACTGTGAAACTGAATTTGTGATGAAGTTTGAATTTGGCTCTGGGCAGGAATATGTGTGTAAATGGGAGGTACCCTGGTCTGTATTACCTCAAGTACCTTTACAAAAGTTGATCATGAGGCCAAATGATCGGTGAAAACATGTGGTTATATCTGGTTGGGCTGAGTTGAACCATTATTGGTTTTTGAGATTAGTAAAGCTTTGAATTGAGTTGTACAGAGTCTTGAGGAGACTCTAAGGCCTTAGTCAGGCTGAGACAGACCCCTTAGGGTCAATGCATGGCCTAGTAAGAGCTGGGCTAAGATAAACCTTAAGCTAGAAGACAGAACTATTTATAAAAAGGAAGGATGTTTCCTTCCATATGAACGGTTGAACATCGTTTCTGATTGTCTATTTCATGCCTGTTGTAGGGCGTGAGACGCATAGCACTGGTGGAGGTCACCACGAAACTAGGAGAGCACATTCTGAGCTGAGACCAGGTAAGCTCAGTGTTCTTGGGAATTGTTTCCCCTTGCTTGTGTTTGCTACACCCACATTGGGTGTTTGTTTGATATGCTTGCATGCTGATGTTTATTACTGAAATATGTATTGAATATGAATGAAATGTCTGATGGTATGCTGGCATGTGAATGCTAGATACACCCTGAGATGGGGTATAATTGTGCTGGTTGCATTGAGATAGTGTATATTGTATTGAGTATGATGAGGGTATTAATTACGCTAGTATAGTGTGTACTTGCTTGATTTCTATATGAGATGAATGTAATGTGATTGCATGAAATCTACTGGCCAGTAGACTGAGGAACTATGGACCCCTTTGGGAATGTGCCCACTCGGTGGATGATCTCCCTTTGGATAATCCATAGGCGTCCATGTAAATCTTGAATAGATGTGCCTTTAAGTAGATGATCCTATTCAGGTACTGGGCGTCAAGTCCTGAGTAGATGTGCCTTTCAGTAGATGATCCTACTCGGGCATGAGTCCTGAATAGATGTGCCCTTCAATGGATGATCCTATTCAGGCAAATTGTGTTATTTGCATGTATTGGTTTTGGGCTGCTTTGTGTATGCAACATGTTTATATGAGCTGTGATGATTGATTATTTAAAGTTTTTTGTTACGATATATATATATATATATATATATATATATATTGTGTGTGTGTGTGTTGATATGTTGGAAAGTGAACCAGGGGAAGGGAAACCTCCAAGAACCCTGAGTTTACTGGGATGATTATCTCACCCCTGTTCGGGGCTATGTTGCAGGAGTTGAGGCAGTGGTTACTGAGAAATCCCAAGGCAAAAGGCCTGAGCTGGGATAGAGAAGTGAAGAACCCTAGGCTTAGAAGACCGAGCTTGTTGGCTCACATTTTGTTTATTTTGTCTGTATTTTGATACGTAGGGAAAGTTGTATAGTCTTGAGAACCATGTACCTTGTAAAGGACAGAGATTCACCATATATGTATATTATGAGTATTTATATTGGATTCAGGCTTCCTTTATTATTAATTTCCATGCTTACTGCGTTACTCTGATATTCTGATATTGTTAATACACCGAGTGCACACGGGGTGTTACAAACACTTAAACTATCTTTATCATAAAGCTTCCCCATACATACCTTATAATCTCTTATGAAGCTTGTCTTTCTCTTCCTACAAAGCATGAAAAACTTTTCCTAAGGATACTTTATCCTTCTACATGTGATCCTTCAATGAAGTGGAGTCTTCTTCTTATTTGATTTAGGCTTTTAATAAGGAAAGGGTGAAAATGAAATGAAGGTGATGTGGAGGAGAGCTTTTCACGTGAAGTGTTAGAAAGGTGGAGTCTTGAATATGACTTCCACTTAAGGCTCCCTTCACCCCTTTATATAGTAGTTGAAAAATGATATAATATTCCCTTCCTAGCTAGTTACTCCCATTTGGTTTCATTGTAACTAAGTTTCATGTCATTCCATTATATCCTAACTAGATTTATAAAAAAGTCTCCTAAGTCATGATGACTTACTTTACAAGTGTCCCTACACATGTCATGAATTTTACAAGTGTCCCACCACTTGTCCAATTCATGAAGCTTCTTCCTCTTTTTTTTCCAAGTGTCTCAAATCATGAAGTTTCTCCATGATTCTCCAAGCTTCACGTGGATTCTAGGGAAAGGGAGAGAATTTTGCTTCATTTCATGTTACTTTGTATCCATATCCTTCAAGACATGACACCTTGCTTCCAAGTGTCCTTCCACTTGTCTTCAAGCCATGAAACTTCTCCATTCTTCCTCCTCCTTCACGTGATTTATCAAGGGAACAAGAGAAGATTTTTCTTCTCATTTTGTGCACATATATGATAGCTTTCTCATTCCTATATTAATAGTGAGTTACAAGTGGCTAGATATTTCTTAAACCTTCATGATTGTATCTTATCATTTTAATTTATGAAGCTTAAGATATTTTTTTTAAATAGAAGAAAATTATATGATTCTCCTTGTATCCACATGTCACCTTTCATGAGGAAGAAGAATTCAATTTGAAAATGGCCTCACACATGGCATTCTTTGAAAGAAAATAAAGTTCAAGTTGAATTTGTCTTCACACATAGCATTCATAGGAGAAGTTCAAGTTCAATTCGAACTCTTCTACCTAAAGGATAATATTAAATAATGAAACTCTAGAGTTTTCCAAAAACTGACTTCAATGACAGTTAAACTTGCTTACAAGCAGTTTTGTATAGAGTGATACACAACCTTACATATGAGACTGCTTTTATCTTAATTCTGATTGGTCTATACTATTTTTGATCATCAAAATTAAACCTTGCATATGAGACTACTTTTTTACCATCTGCTTTCACATTGGTGATACTCAATATAAACCTTTGCATAAATGGATGAAATTGATCTAGCATTAGAACCATCCCGCGTTGCATCTGAACGTCACATGAAGAATTGGACTGTTTCAGAGTGGAGCAACTATTTTGCACTGAATAAAACTCGTTTACATACTCAAAGTAAGACGGATCCCTTCTTGTTGACCTTTCGTGCTTTGTCATCTTCTTCTTTGGAGTACCTTTAGTTTTTACCTTATCAGGGGGAGGGCACATGGAAGTTGAATCAGGGAACGCAATTTCTTTGAGTTTACTTTTAACTGTTAATTTCTCACACAAATGAAGCTTTTCAAAACGGTTATATATGGCTTCCATCTCTTTAGTTATGGTAACTTCAGAATCATGCATATCTTGATTTGAAAAGTTTAATCTCCACCAAAACATATGAACAGTGTTAATTGGAATGCTCCCAACCACATACTTAGATAACTCACACGCACAAGGCAAACCATGCGTTGTTCTCATAACACATCCACACCAAGAAGGGTTTTTACCTGCATAATGGACTTGCTCATACTAAGCAGCAATTTGGTTTAACGCGTATGTCGATACCATGCCAACAAGTCTCTTGTATAAAGTTACTTTAAAAACATGCCCTACAACATGTGTGCATCTCTCCAAAGACGCCTTGATTTCATTATGTTGCAATATTATCATGTTGTTCATGGCATCCCAAACAGTGCATAAGTCTCCAACACTATTCTGCAGTAGGCGCTTTAAGGATGAATGTGCAGACTCCACCCTGCATATGGGTGATATAATCAATTAATTATAAATACATAAAAATTATGCATATGTCAATGTAACCAATGTCAAATAACAAACTTACTTGTTTATTGTTGTATTCCCAAAATGCATCACTTTGTTTGTCCATGCAATCACAAATTTTTTCTTGTGCGGATTCAACCAAGTGTCCTTCGCGTAATCAACAAACGTAGGCCACGGTGCACATGCAACATCAAAATTCATAAGACATTCATTATATGGATTTTCAGTAGCACAATCAACAAGACTTCCCCATGCTTCCATCACAAAATCCCATGCATGACTCTGCCGAACATAAGTTTTACATCTTGCTTTGACATTCTTGTCAATGTGAAACCGACACAATAAACTGGTTGCATCTGGAAAAACACATTTCACAACACTCATCAAGGCTGCATCTCTATCGGTAACAATCACCTTTGGGAAGAATTCACTCTTCAAAAAAATCCGTCTAAACCGTTCAAGGGCCCAGACAACATTGTTAATGCATTCAGCCTCTAAATAGGCAAATGCAGCTGAAAATGTCATACCAGTAGGTGTGACACCAACAATGTCAAGTAAAGGAAGTCTGTACCTGTTTATTTTGTAGGTACTATCTATGAGGAATACCAAATGATATGCCCAAAATAAGTCACGTACAACATTTTCATCCTTCAATCGATGCCAATGAATATACATGTCGCGTTCAAGAAGTTTCATTAGCTATTGTGTTTCAGTATTATCACCTCTTGTACGCGTCCGATATGCATATCTTGCATTGTATACTTGCTTCAAACTTGTTACATTATCGGCATTGTGTTCGTTCAAAGTTAAAAGAATATTTCTTGGTTTCACCATGGACCTTGTCATGTCAGCAATAATTATCTTTTCCTCCTCACTTATTCGACCAGCATATAGGTGTCCACAAAATGACTTGGCCAACACATGATTATGATTGCCACATATTACCTTGACCATCCACCCTTGTCCTCCATGCTCTATACTTTCCACTCCTTTCACAACCAATTAACACAAATGACGTTCTCCCTAATTTTCCAGTTTTTCTGTCACTCCTCATTATAACTGCTACAAAGCCATTCTCAAATGCAATCGTACGAGCCCATTTCAATACCGCATCACGCGATTCAGACACCTACAACTTCAAATTTAATATTCCAAATATAATCATTTAACAAATTTAAATACATTCAAATTGCACATAGTTACCTCATTTGTTTGGAATGCTGTAGCACATTCAATTAAACAATCTTTATTCTCAAATGCATCGGGGTATACTCCATTGTCTTCATTTATTTCAAACACATTAGGGTCTACACCGATGTGTTCATCCATATTAACTTCTTCTGACATTATACTGTCATACATCCAGTCATCGTTGTCCATCCTAACCAATAACAACTTCATTTAGCATGAAAACCTCAATCATAAAGGCTATAAAAATACACACGCATAATAATGACATTTAATGAAATTTAATTTCTAACATAATATTGTTTAAAGTATGCATTAAAATGACATTGACAACACATGTGCCTGATACCCCATGTGCCTGATACCTCATGTGGACGGATATAATAACATTAACATCACTATGACAAATGATACAAATTTTTCAGAACACATGCATGCGACAAATTTTACAGAACACATGTTGAAAGTGACAATACTACGTACCATATCTATAAAAGACAAATTTTAATAATGACATGTCTTAAACAACATTAGATACTAAACAAGCCTCTATCAGGAACACAACCACCATCACACACTTAACACCCTTAAAACATTCGGTACCAACTATAAATAACATAAACTACTCTTAAGAGAATCACACACCCTCACACAACATACATCCGCAACCAAAATCCAATCTCACTATCATGGCATTCTTAGGAGAAACAACCAGTCAAACCATTTCTAACTCTAAACTAGCATTCATTTTTCCAAATGGATCAATCAAACACAACCATGCTGGTGTTTCTTTTCAATGTCCTACTCCAATACCAATGCAAGTTCATAATGAGTGTTCTTTTCAGTCACTCAAAACTAGAATGCACAACACCCTTCTCCTAACTAATGACCAATTAGTGCATGAAATCTACTACCGACAGCCATCCCTAAATGTAGCTCAAGAATATTTTTTTCATTCTCTGCAATTGAGAAATGATGATGATGTTTGCACAATGTTAATGTGCAGTGAACAATACTCGTGTGTTGGCCCTATAGAATTATTATGTATCATCAACAGAATACCCGATGGTATACTCAACCTACTTCGATCCACCATCGTCCCTATACATGATGCAATCTTATATTACAACAGCAAGTGGAACATACCACAACAAGCCACTTTTGTGGGTTATTCCTTCACTGGAACAAATCCAATAAGGTTCGAAATTCCTTCAGGATGCAACATTCAAACACTCAAGGATGTCATCAACCAAGTTGCGCCTATAAGGGTCCCCCTTATGGAATTCACAACTCACATGCGGTAAGAAAATTGTTTTTTCGAAAGCCATCCCATGCAAAATATTCAGACTACACAATCGAATATCACATAATAGAGTTGATAACGGATGAAGACGTCTTAAAGATGTTAGCAGAATCCAACTACTGGAAACGTTTTTGTCCAATCAAAATTTTAGCTATTTTCAACAAACCAGTTACCCAACAAACCCTAATAATCGATGCAGATGTTGGGCATGATGCTGAGTAGAACGATTGAAATGCAACAAGAACACATGTTTGCTGCACACCATCTTCTGTTATTTTCATTTTATTAACTTATGTTTTTTTCATGTTTGTCTCTCATTGAAGGTGTTTTTTTATTATTAGAATGTGCAACTACATGTGTTTATTAGTAGTATGTGCAACTACATGTCTTTAACTACATGTCTTTTATTATTAATTTGTCCTTATTTATAATTAATTTGATCTTATTTATATTGTTCCATTTTATCTATTGTGTTATTTTTATACGACAATTAAATTTATTACCTTCATTCAATCAAATAATCTACCAAAACAAACTCGCTTTTATTGAAATACATATTTGCATCAATTTATAAATTTTTCAAAAGCCTATTATTAAGCATTCTGCAACCATACGGATTGGTTAATCCGTAAGACTTATACGGATTGACCAATCCGTATAACCTGCACGGATTAGGCAATCCGTATAACACATACAGATCACCCAATCCGTATGTATCATACGGATTTGCTAACCCAACTCATCCATACGGATTAGGTAATCCATATAACACATACGGATCACCAAATCCGTATGACACCCACACACACCACGCACCATTGCACAGTTTGCCGACGACTCTGCAACTCTGGCAACCACCACAACTCTGACGAACTGAACGAAATGCCACCGAAAATCACCAATGCTTTTGAAGTGCACTTGAGACGAACCAAGATCAACAATAGTAGCAACCAAAAGTGCTCAAAAGTGTGCTCAACTCAACTCAAATATGTCACCAAAGCTCCAGGGGCATTTTTGAATTTTTAAAAAACAAAATGGTGTAGTAGAATTTTGCAATGGTGTATGAAGTTGGACTCCTTGTTTTCTTAGGCATACGCTGTGTTTGTATCCAAATATTGGGTTTTTATTTATAACGGTCACCCAATAGTGCTAATATGATCTATGACATTAGGCTAATCAAAACCAGTCCTCGTATCTCCCATTTGTCCCATCATTCCAGCACCGGATCCGGGATCACTCACTACTATAGACGAGGCTTTCAACGACATTTCTAAACCTCATACGACGACGGTCGTAGAACCATCGTTGTTGCATGTGTCATTGAAAATCATAACCTTTGACGACGGTTCACAAAACCGTATTTGTTGATTTTTTTTAACACCTACGAAGACGATTTTTAAGGCAAAATCGTCTTTGTATGTTCACATACAAAGACAGTTTTGCCTTAAAAACTGTCTTTGTATATAATGTTTTTTTTGTTATGGATACAAATGTTGCTTTCAAAGGAATCACTTGAAGAATAGACAAAGAATCAAGCTTGGTTTTAGCTTTCAACATGCCTTGAAGTATTGAAGAATAACTTATGATTAAATGTAAAAGGAAGAAGCATTTCTGGTGATCCAAGTGCATTGCATTCACATCATTCATTAAGTCAATTAGTTTAAGAAATAGAATTCACAAGGCTTTGATAAAACTGTTTAAGTTTTTGAATTAAATCAAAGGTTTTTGGAAAAATAAGTTTTCTACTAGTTTAATCGATTACATCAAGATAAGAATCGATTATTTTGTTCTTAGTGCATTCTGGAAAAATTTTCAAGAACAATGTAATCGATTACGTATCGGTTTAATCAATTATTTTACCTTGGTTCACATATAAACTGCCTTGATGAACATTTTAATCGATTACCAACGAGCTGTAATCGATTACATAGGCTAAACAGAAAAAATACCTCCCTGTCTTAATTGATTACCAAAGACAGTAATCGATTATATCTGCCTATGCTTAACATGTTTTGCTGCATTAATCGATTACCAGAATCCATAATCGATTACATAGTGTATTTCAAGTTTGTGAAGCTTCCTGTCTTAATTATCATAATCTGTAATCGATTACATAGTGTATTTCAAGTTTGTGAAGCTTTCTGTCTTAATCGATTACCAGAATCCGTAATTGATTACATAGTGTATTTCAAGTTATGAAGCTTGAAACAACTCCTTCTACTTCGCTTTTATTTCATGTTCATTTTATAAAATTGCGGGGTTTTTTTTTTCTTCGAAAAAATAGAAAGAATAAAGGTTCAAATAAATTTTTTCGTTGATTTTGAAAATTACTTTTAGAAATCATAAAAGTTTACGCGTTATTTAAATAACGTAGTTCGATTCGTTCATACATTCATACCATACAAACCATTATTACAAATTATCAGTCTAATATATAAACAGTCCATAATACAGATCAAGGTAAAGATCATCAACAGCAGAAAAACATCACAACAATCTTCATCAAATCTTCTTGTACAACATCCATATCACTGTTCCTCTGCTCGCCCAAATAATTTGGGGTCATCACAGGTGTCAACCACCAGACACAAAATAGGGTCAGTCTTGATAACCAAAATTTAAATATAAACAGACGAAATAATAAATATACGTAAATAGTTAAATAATACAGAGAATTTAGTAAAATGTTTTCTAAAATTTAATTATCTTTTACTTAACACAGGTATTAAATCATCTTTTTTTTTTTCACACACATGAATTGTAGAAAAAATGCATGCTCATCTTAGTATATGATGCATGACTGAGATCTCAGGTTAAACGTCTCAATAATTGTGGCCACAGTCAGATAACCCCACCCTCACCTTAGTGGAACGAACTTATCCATCCCGTCAGGGTAGCCCAGTGGCGCGTAGGATTATCACCTCCACCCATGTGATCATCATGGTGGTGTGGTCTTCACTGTCTCAACTACCCCCAAGTTTAAACACGTATGGACTCAGTTTAGTTATCTGACACACCCCTTCATGAGGTTCATTGTCTCATCGTCTCAAATTCTACCCCACCGGGTAGATGCACATGAAAATGCATAAATGATTCATTTTACATCTTTTAATTGTTCTTTTTTCTCATCACTTTCATCTCAACTCAACCTCATCACAGATATATCTCTAAATTCATTTTTCATCATCCACATCATCAATCATCACACGTCACATTAACTTTATTCAAGAATTG
>PYAF01004147.1:6509-18430 GCA_007407185.1 Glycine tomentella | reverse complement strand
TAATATTTCAATTTATTTTACTGTTATTTTAATTTCAGTTTTACATTCAACACTCAACACAATTCTCCAAAATAATTTCTTTTCTGTTACTTCCAATTACTTAGAATTAATATTGCTGTAAATTTCAACCCAATCCCTGAGGAGACGATACTCACTTACCTATTTTATTACTTGAAACGATCGGTGCACTTGCCGTATTATACGATTTTTGAAACAAGTTTTTGGCGCCGTTGCTGGGGATTGGCAAACAGATTTTACAGTAATTTTAATTTTGTGATTGGAATTTTTGTTACTAATCGCTTCTCTAAGTTTTATGCGAGGTTCAGTTAACCCTGAGAATTTACAGTTCGATCCCGAAATTGAAAGAACATTCCGAAGGAGACTAGCCAAACAAAGGAGAAGAGAAGCTGAATACTTTGACTTTGATTCAATTCCAGAATTAGATGGCTGAAGAACAAAATAATCAGCCAAGGCGAAGACCAGAGGATGAACTGATGGAGGATATTCTGGCACCTATGTTCACAAGACACTACTACATAAAAGGCCTTCTAAGACGGCTCTAGAAGGCCTTCCAAGACGGTTGTGCACGCGTCCTTGATACCAGCGTCTTTGAAAGCTCGCACTTTCTAAGACGGTTAATAAACCGTCTTGGATGGGTTTTCCATTTTTTTTTTAGGTTTCTAAGACAGGTGTCTACAGAACCGTCTTAGAAGGGTATCGTATAAAGACGGTCATGTAAGTAGACCGTCTTTGATTGCCTTATTTATTTATTTATTTATTTTTAAAGGTTTCTCAGACGGTTGTCTGTGGAACCGTCTTAGAAGGACACCCTACAAAGACGGTCTTTTAATGAGACCGTCTTTGATGGGTTTTCTTTTTTTTTTTTTTTAAGTTTCTAAGACGGGTGTCTCTGGAACTGTCTTAGAAGGGCACCTACAAAGACGGTCATTCGAGAAAACCATCTTTGATTGCCTTATTTTTTTTTAGGTTTCTAAGACGGCTGTATGTTGAACCGTCTTAGAAGGCACCCTACAAAGACGGTCATTTGTGAGACCGTCTTTAATTGCCTTTTTTAATTTTTTTTGTTAGTTTTCTAAGACGGGTGTCCTGGGAACCGTCTTAGATTGGTAATTTTTTATTTTTTTTATTTTGGAAATTTTATTTTTAGGATTCCTTTGTCTTTGTGAGGAATTCTCAAGCTCGACCAACACTACTATCTTTAGGCGTGTCCTAAATCTTCTTATGATCAAGATCGTCAAGACACAACCAAGATCGTGATTGATGCACATGCTAATTAATACTGTATAACCTAACAACTCTCAACTAAGCATAAAACTAAATCAATATAGCAAGCAATAGAGCAGTTTTAACAAAGAATAAAGTATCAATACTTAAGCCAATCAATTGCCTTCCAGCACAATGACTTCCAATTTTGTTTTAATCAGTTAGTAAATTATGAAACATCCAACAAATATTAAAAATATTTAACTAATTCACTACATGAGCCAAAATATTATGATACTTAGAACTGTAAAAATTAAACCTGTTGCTCAAACTCCAAGCAAAGCCTTTTCACCACTTCCTTATAGAATATATGCATTGTCAAGCATCTAGCTCTCTCCACATAATGTTTTTCCATATCAGCACAAACCTACACGCACGCATGAGCAATCAGACAAGAAAATCAGGACCCAAAAACCATTATTAAATGAAATCAACCAGAAATATGCAGACACTACCAATGGCTTTGATGATTCATCATTTCAGGACTGATTCCAAAAAAAAAAAAAGTGGATAAAAAACTACTCAACTACACAATTAGTAGCCAAAGGCAAGTGGGACCATTATCAAATTAGTTGTATGATCATTCAATCCCAAATCCTATGAATGACATTTTTTCTTCTTTTTTTTTTTTACCAGTATTTCTATTTTATTTGGGTATCTTATTAATATTGCTTAAAAAATTAAGAAAATATACAAAAATATATTATTGATACATCATACTGCTAGTAAAAGCTTATTCTAGTCAATACAATTCAGTTAAATATTTAATGATGAGGAAAAAAATATAGTAAAAATTGTAAAATACTTATGGCAGGATCTTTTTGTAACTAACTGAAAATTCTAAAATATTTATGGCACGATCTTTTTAGTGAACTATTAATACAATTTTTTATTCATTCAGAAAGAGATTAATTAGAAAATATAGAAAAAGTTTTTTATTCATTCAGAAAGAGATCAATCTAGTATATGGGTCAATTCTATCATTCTCTCATTTAGAAAACAAGAACAATAATCACAATTATACTCATTCCAAAACGTGGCATATGACCACATAAACACCTACCTTCCTCAGTATGAACCTCTCCCTGCTTGTTTAATTCTCAAACCAGCTCTTCCTTTGATCGGTGGCCCAGTTGCACTAAGGAGCATGAAAACAACAATAGCTTGGCTCCTCCAACACAAGACTATGAGAGTGTATAAAATTGCATGGTTAAGACTAGTCTTGTTGCCAAGTCCTGCATGCATAATTTGATGACAAGTTAGTAAGTACAGAAAAATACTAGTCTTGTTCTCTCCTCCTTGTCTCAGAAGAGTAACTTATAAGTGCTACAATATTTAAAAAATAAAAAAGAAAAAAAAATGATTGTGATTAGTAGGATAAAATAAAATCAGGACTAACTAGAGCTAGCAACTAGAAAAAAAATGATTGGCAAATTTTGAACTTAGTTAAGGAACAATCTATACTTCAATGAAGCAACATGTAAAGTTAAGGCAAGTTGATTCAAGTACACATTAAATTAATTTTTCGAGAGGGTCCATCACAGTAGCTTGCTATTGAGGCTCTCAAGTGTCGCTCTTGTTTTGCACTACTGCAAGGGCCTGGCACATCCCACCCAAAAACAGTTTAATTATTTACAAAAGAAGGGAAGCAAAAGGGAAAACTACAGAATCCTCATGGCACATCCTTTAATTTCTTTTTCTTTTACCTATTTAACCAAAATTACAAGCCTTGATGCCAGGGTTAAAGAGAAACAGTATGTAATCTTTTATTCTTATATCCTCTAAGCTTTTCACTTATTTCAGAACACAATTTTTTATGTTCCAAGATTTCCACGTTTTTGTGCTCCAAGATCTTCACTTATTTATACTTTAATAGATTTTAGGTAACATTGTGGTTACCTAGTGAACGAGTGTGTAGTAATTCAGACCTAGGTAGCATTTACTAGACAAGGAACTGTGTAATTTGTATCACTAAAAGCCAAACAAGATGCAAAAACACGTGTCAAGAACTTTTTCTGCCTAACTAAGAATCATTCCCCTTTTGAATGTTTCTGCAACCACATTCAGCACAATGAGGATGGTTTATACTCAAAGATTACTAAGATTCACCGTTGGAATCTGCATAATTTTCTATAGTATTTCATTGCCTTTATGTTATGTAGTGTTAATTTTGCCTCCTTTTGCTATTATGGGTGTGGATTTCATTATGTCCTAAAATTCCTGCTTCAAACTGTCTCCCATATGGTAGACTCATGGGATATAACTAGATTCTGCTTTAATTTCTTGTGTCAATACAAAGATATGTTAAGTTGAATACATATTACACAAAACTTTACTAGTCATGACAGGGTCATTCTTGCAGCTGTTTAGATGAAGCACACTGCACTTCGAGACCATTTTACTGTAACTTTTGAAGTACTCTGCTCAAAAACATCCCACATCGAAATGATTTGTCAGAGTAGCCATGGAGGATGACATAAAATGAGATATGTGACACATTTCAACTTCCTTACCTGTATGGAGTCAATGGTTGATCATGAAGTATCATGGACTAGGGAAGTGATTCTGATTGCGCAGCCGGAGGCCTGTGTTTGTGCAGCCCCCTTCAATTTTAATTTAAAGTGTTTAGTGAGTTTGAGTTTATAAGAGAGAAGGAATTGGTACTTAGAGACCAAATGATATTAAACATAAATACAGTAAGATGCGAGTACTCTAACATGTGTACTGTTAAGCAAGGAGCATGCAGTGGAATGTTCCCAGAGCCTCTTCCCTTCAACCCATGCATGCCTAGCAGCCTTGTGGAGTTCAGAAAACATGTTTTCTACCATAGTGGTGTCATTCAAAGCCTCGATGAAACTCAAGGTGGAAACTTTCTGCAAACTAAACGCGCTCACTCACTCCACCAAGCATTCAAGCAATGGCATCATTAAAAAAGAAAACTAAGATTAATGGAAAATAAACAGAAATGAGAAAGCAATCCCCACTCTTATTCATCCTCTTCTCTTCACAAACCAAATAACTAAATCATCTTCTCCTTTTTATTATTTATTTCTCTTTTCTTCAGTTTGGTTTAGTTTAGGTGAGTGAGTAGGTTTGGTTTCTTCTCCCTTTATTGCAACCCTCACTACTTCTCTCTGTAATTATTATCATCACTCTTCACCTAATTACTTCTTTCCTCCTGGACTTAGCTGTTTAAAACCCAGCACTCATTATGGAAGACCAGAAAAAGAGAGGGAGGGAAAACTGTTTTACCGCAGCTCGGCGTAGTATGTTTATCTCTTCCTTCTTGGCCTGTATCTTCTCATGCTCTTGCTGCTGCTTCTTCATGTCATTAACTCGCTTCCTTTTTCTTTCTTTCTCCTTTTTTTCTTTATCTTCCATCTGGAATTTTATTTAGTTAAAAATATTAAAACTAGAAATTCTTATATAGTTAAACATACTTTAGATTGACGCTTTTGCTTCCAATAATAAAACAAAGGCTCCAAATACTTTTCAAGGTATGGAATCTTCACCCTGTCCATGAAATTTCGAGCTAATGATGATTGTTTATGGTTTCCTCCAAGCCAAATCTGCATCAGAAGAAAAAAACAGCGTACATGGTAGTCTATTTAGCTTTTCTATCAACTGTCAGCGGGTTCAGCTGCTGATCAACAAACCTGAAAGCTATTTGGACCATCACCAACTAATCCAAGTTCAGCCATGTATGGTCTAGATCAACCATTAGGGCACCCAGTTATCCTTACAACCACAGACTCACTATACTCAGGCCAAACTGAATTGCAGACACAAAAGTTTAAGTATCCTGATTAGTGATCTCCATTAAATCAATATTGCCACACACACACACACACATTGTGTTGATCATATTGAATGAGGTGTCTCCAACCATTAAAACTCAACAAAATTCAAAGTTTTAAAAGTCTTGGTAGTTGGCAGCACTAAAATTAATCATGAAGAGTACAATGAGATATTTTGACTATTTATGAGTGATGAACATATATGATTGGCTATATAACTATACAAGATATTTATATTTAACCAGTGATCGATCGATGCTTTTGAGGAGCATCATTTGAATAAATTAAGGACTTACAATTTCCTACGAACTGAGGGCTAAGGTAAGCTTGGTCTTTAGGGAAGAACCTACCTAGCCCAAAGTCTCCAATCCTCGACTGAAACTTCTCATCAAGAAGAATGTTGCTTGCTTTGATGTCTTGGTGAACAATTCTTAAATGTGAATCCCCGTGGAGGTATTGTAATCCCCGTGCTACACCAAGAATAATTTGGAATCCAGTGCTCCAATTCAGAAATTGATTACTCTTTCCTCATCATTACAGAAACATCCAAATTAATAATAATTTTCTTAAGCTATTTTCAGTTCTTTGAATAACTCTGACACATTGGACATGGTATACAGTATACACAAGATTTACAACTTCAAGGAAATTACTTATTTTTACATATAATAAACACCATGCTAACAAGAGTGACAGTTTATATAAAATAAAACAGGATACCATATATTATGAGGTCCAAAACTGAAAAGCTTTTATGGAAAAAGTGTTACTAACACACATGACCATGATTTTCAGTACAAGTCCACCTGATTTCTATTAAATTTTTTCTATTTATTATTCCTCATCAAGCCCTTAGGACATTCTTTAAAAGGACTCATATAACTAACATAGATGCATCATGATTAAGAGATCAGATTCTCAAAATCAACAAACAAAATTGCCTATTAAAGCAATTGACATTAGATTTACTACCTATACCTGATAGACAGGCCCAAATCCACCAAACAGTAAACAATCCATTACATGCATTAAGTAACTAATTTTCTCCTTACAAACAGTAAACACCACCATGTGCAACATTTTTCACCAGGTAGGTAAATCGCAACATTATAAACAAAGAATATGGATATTTTCATTTTAGGTTCTTTAAAGTAACTAAAATGAAGGTAGTCCAGTTGAGTTGCTGAATAGACTGACACGTATGTACCTGTAATTACTGAACTATGTCAACCTCCACAAGCAATTCTCTTTATGTAACTTCTAGTAACTCTAAAAGTCTGTCCCTCTGAACCCATGTTTCCTCGAGCCAGTGTAGCAGATCTATCTCTACCATAATAAGAGGAATCAATGCAAGGAACAAGATGAGGAGTGGAAACCATACGCATTCTGGAACCCAGACCAAGCTGCCCTTCACCTCCATAGCCCCAAGCACAAACCACCATTCTATAACAACAAATTGCACTCCAATTCTCTTTTTGCCACTTTGTTATGTATGCAAATATTTGATTCACCTAGCTGAACCTCCGAATATTCAAAGAAAAAAAATTTAATAACATCAAAACTAAATTAGACAAAATCCTATTAACCCCTCCCCCCTCTCTTTTCCCCCAAAATAAAAAAGAAGATTGTCACCCATTAACATACCCTTCACCTAAACAGGATACCACACGAACTACCCCTGAAATCACACAAAGAAACACATAATCGAACCGCAAACAACAATCTCACCAAATCCCCATCCACTAAACCCAAACCCACTCTTCAACCACGCGCAAATCAGAAATGACCTTAACATTCCACCAAACCAAATCAGAATGAGAGAGGGAAAGAGATTAACCTCTGTTTTCCAAACTTCGGCGCCGTCGACCTCGGAGGCTCGGACCATCGGCGTCTTCGATCTAGAACTCGAACCATGTCCGACTATCTCTTTGTCCCTCTGCCTCAGTCGCACTGCGCCGTCGCCATTGGAGCCGATCTTAACGTCGTCGTCACAGTTCACACCCATGGCCGCAGGTCGCATCCACCATGGCAAGCGTCATCAAGTAAACCCACATTCTGGTTCGGATGGGATGGGAGAGAGAGGGCGGAGGTAGAAGAAGGTTCTTGAGAGGGACGTAGTCACGGAGACCACCACCGATTGACGGAGACCACGACGGAGTCACAGAGGGAGCGACTGACGGAGCATGCACGAGCCTAGGTCAAGGAAGGTCGCGCGATGTTGTGTGTTTGAGACTGAAAAACTTAGGGATTTAAAAAAGATCCTTTTCAATTTGAAGACGGGTTACAAGGAAACGACTTTGAATACAAAATAACAAAGACGGGTTATGCACATAAACGACTTCGTTTTAAACATTCTAAGACGGTTATTGTATAACCGTCTTTGTAAAGTTTAAATTATTTACAAAATTGCAACCGCCTCCCATTCAAAGACGGTTTTGGTACAACCGACTTAGAATGTGCATCTTAGAATGCCTCTTTTGTAGTAGTGAGACCAAACTCCAGCATTTTAAGGCCACCAATACAAGCTAACCATTTTGATATAAATCCTTCATTGATTGTATTGGTGGAAAGAAGTCAGTTTGGTGGAGAAGATTTTGAAGACCCTCATGATTTCATAGACAGATTTTTGAGAATCTGTGACACTATCAGACACCAAGGGGTCTCAGATGATGCAGTAAGACTAAGCCTATTCCCTTTTGCTGTTAAGGGAAATGCACTGAGATGGCTAAATAGACAAACATCAAATAGCATCTCAACTTGGGAGGACTTAGTCTCAAGATTCTTTTCAGAATACTTTTCCATGGATAAATATAACCGGTTGGTGAATGAAATCACCAATTTTACTCAGACTGGAAAAGAATCCCTATGTGCTGCATGGAATAGATTCCAAGAATTGATCAGGAGATGCCCACAATATGACATGCCAGTGGGTAAGCAGGTACGTATTTTCTTTAACGGTATAACTCCTGAAACTCGTATGATTGTTAATGTTGTAGCAGGGGGCACAATAAGGTCAAAAACTGCAGCTCAAACCTATGAGCTGATTAAATCTCTGACTTGTACTGAAAATGAAAGCATCACTATTCAGCCAAAGAGAGAACCAATACAATTGTGCAGCAATGATGCCATGCTTGCAGAGCAGAAAATTTTAGCCCAACAGCTGGCTAAATTGAATAAAAAAATTGATAGACTTCAAGTCTCTGCAGCCCAAGTTTCAGCCAGCAAGCCACATGTCTGCTGCGAATACTGCCAAGGTGAGCATGAATCTAATCAATGCCCTATTCTTGTTGGAGCTAACCCTGTGCAGGTTAATGGCGTTTGGAATGATCAAAGACAGCAGCAGCCATACCAGAGAAACAACAATTTTACTGCAAGAAACAACTACCAGAGGAACACTCAAGGAGGAGGATTAGACTATAAGTCCAGTCATTATCTGCAGCCTGCTCCCATTCCAACCACTAGTATCTCTGAACTTGAGAAGGTAGTGATGCAGTTGTCACAAACAACAACAGAATTTATAGCTGAGACTAGAGCTCATCACAGAAATCAAGATGCCTCCATCCGGAATCTTGAAATTCAAATTGGTCAGTTGGCGAAACAAATTTCTGAGAGGCCACAAGGACAGTTCCCCAGTGACACAGTGACAAATCCAAGGGAACATGTCAATGCTATCACCACCAAGAGTGGTAAGGTGCTCATTCCATAAGAAAAGCCTGAGGTAAGCAATAGAGAAGCTGAGCAGAAAAAGAAAAAGCTGCAGAACTAGAGGAAGAAAAACCTGCAGATAACAAGAAGAAGGAGAAAAATATTGCACCTCCAAAGAAGCAATGGGATTTCTCTCGCTTTGAAAAACCCCCATATCCAGTGCAGACCAAGCAGCAAATCCAGCAGCAACAATTTGTCAGGTTCTTAGACATGTTTAAGAAGTTACATATAAATATTCCATTTGCTGAGGCATTAGCCAATATGCCTAATTATGCAAAATTCATGAAAGAACTTCTGTCTAAGAAACATAAGTTAAAGGACTGCGAAACCATAGCACTCACTAAGGAGTGCAGTGCCATCATTTTAAGAAAGCTTCCAAAGAAATTGAAAGACCCTGGAAGTTTTAACATCCCTATAGCCATAGGAAATATAAATGTAGGGAGGGCAGTATGTGATTTAGGGGCTAGTATTAACTTAATGCCATTATCAATGTGTAAGTCCCTAGGCATAACTGAATTAAAACCCACTAGAGTTTCCTTGCAATTAGCAGACCGTTCATTAAGGAAACCATCAGGGGTCATAGAAGATGTGTTAGTCAAAGTAGACAAGTTCATTTTCCCTGCAAACTTTATTGTGTTAGATATGGAGGGTGAAAGTGAAATCCCTCTGCTGTTAGGAAGGTCCTTTTTGGCAACTGATAGGGCCTTGATTGATGTAGAACAAGAGAAGTTGGAACTTAGGATGGATAATGAGTCTGTGGTTTTTAATGTTTTCAATACTGTGAAAGATCCATCTGACACACATAATTGTTCTAGGCTAGATTTGCTGGATAACATGAATTGTGCAGGTATTGTAGCAACTGAAGATGCAGCAAGTGCAGCAGACATTACTGCAGGAGAAATTGCAGCAGATGCAGAAAATAATGCAGCAGAGGAAAATACAGCAGCAGCAGAATTTGCTGTAGAATTACCACTTGCAAATCAGGCAAAAGAATCGAAATGGTGTTTTTTTACAAAATATTTACCGATAAGGGGCTGTTTCACAAATATTTACTGAAATGGGGCTGTGTAACATGCCTGGATTAGGCATGTTACAACACGTCTAGATTAGGCGCCTAGATTGGGCTTGTTATAACATGCCTGGATTAGGCATGTTACAACACATCTAGATTGGGTGTGTTGTAACATGCCTAATCCAGGCATGTTATAACAACCCCAATTCTATAAATAAGCCCCCCTACCATTTCCTCACTTTCCACTATCTCTCTAGAAGTGCTCTGCCTTCTCTCTAGAGTTTCCGGTGGATATTCTGTGCAGCGAAGCTCTGCTGAATTTCGAAGTTGTTCAGAAAAAATCTTGCGAACAAGTAAGCGCTCTGCTTTGCCATTTAGTGATGTTGATCTTAATTAGTTATTTATATTGTTAATGATGCGTGTACTTATTTTTTAGCACAATAGATGTTAGGTTACTTGATAATTTTTTTAGTTTAGGCTTTAAGATTTATTTATTAGAAAAATGTTAGGATGATGTTAATTTGTTAGTGACATAAATTTAGGTGGATAGAAAATTCTTTAGGTGTTTGGTACTGTACTTTTGGCTAAAAATGATTAGAATTTAAAATTTAGGGTTTGCTGGGCATGGTTAGGTAGTGTTTATGGTTTGATGATTTGATATTCGTTTGTGGTTAATGATTTAGGGTTTGGTGGGCATCGTTACTTGACGTTTGAATTAGGGTTGGGGTATTGTTGGGTTTACATGGTCATGTGACGATGGTGTGCGGTTTATGTTTTGGTTGGCCTTGTATGGTTTAGGGTTTAGGGTTTAGTGTTTGGTTGGCCACGTATGTGACGTTTAGTCTAGGGTTGAGTTTAGGGTTGGTGTCATGGTTCTGGTTGCATAGATTAGGGTTTGGTTCAGGGTTCGGGGTGCGGTCATTAGGGTTTATGGTTATAGGCCGAATAGGGTCTAGTGTTTAGAAATTTGTTGTTTTAATGATTTGTGAATTTAGAATAATTGTTAACATTGGTTTTTATTTTTGGTGTATGAAGTTACTGATAACATGGCCGATTTATCTGGATCTAATTCGCCGCGCTCCGTATCCGATCATGAGGCTGAGCAGATGGATCCGAAATCTTATGTGGTTCCTACCCCGTACAAATGGGGCGCTCTGTGTAGGCGTACGCAGCGCACCCATGTTTCACAAGCTGTGTGGAACGAGGGCACAGTACGACTACTAAAGACTCGACGTGGCAAGGCTTCGGGGGGACCAGCATATGACGACATTCCTCAAGTTGTTTCTGATATGCTGCGGGACGCTGGCTTTCTTCATGTCGCACGCATGCGACATATTCAAGTATGGAACATGTCATACTAGTAATCAAATTTTATTTAACCATAACTATAGTTGTCAATTGATTAATGACATTGTTTTAGATTGATGCTGCCCTGATTAGTGCTCTGGTTGAGCGATGGAGGCCAGAGACCCATATGTTCCACATGCCACAGGGCGAGATGACTATCATGCTACAAGATGTGGCTGGTATTTTGGGATTGCCCACGGCTGGCAATGTCGTCACCGGAGTGACTTTGTCCGATTGGGCGAAGGTGATTAAGGACGTTTTCGGTCAAGAACCTGACTACGAAACAGAGCTGACCGGTGGATACCTACGACTGACTTACTTCGATAGGCATTTTGGGGATTGGGGTGAGTTGGACAAAGATTTTGCCAATGTGACGTGGTTTGCAAAGGCGCACATTGCCCGCCTTATTGGTTCATGGCTGCTGAGCGATCGATCTGGAGGTAGCGTGATGGTAGCACGCTATATCCCTTTGTTGGCTGGGGATTTCCTAGAGATCGGAGGATACAACTGGGCCTCTGCGGTCCTTGCACATTTGTTTAGACAGATGTGTAAGTGTACAGATGCATCCAGAAAGGAAATTGGTGGATGCCATATGTTGCTTCAGGCGTGGGCGTGGCTGAGATTCCCACCAATTGCTCCATGTATTCTGCAGCCTAGTGACCCACGAGCGCATTTTGGCCACCGGTATGTGTGACTACATGTTCATTTTATAACAACTGAAACAATTAAGCCGTACATTGTTTAATGTTAGTTGTTTTGTTAACAGGTTTAACCGA
>PYAF01004146.1:50847-64441 GCA_007407185.1 Glycine tomentella | reverse complement strand
TTAAAAGTGTTTTGTAAATTCTTGAAATATGTCTATCTTATGCTAGAATTATGTTGGAAACATGTTTATTTATTCTTAGAATTATATTGAATTTTATGAAGATTAAGGTTTAAGTAGCTTTCTTTAAAGTATTCTATGAATTCAAGCTTACACATCATGTGTTTGATAATTTGTTACAATCAATAAAATATGTTCAAAAGTCGTTTGTTGGAATCTCTGTTGTTGGATTGGAATTGTATTTGTATAGTTGAATGCTTTAATAAAAGTTATGTAATATTTCATGTATTGTTGAGTGTTTCCATAAAAAGCACACCATGTGTTGGATGAAATGTTCCAAAGAAATAAAGATGGGCGAAGTATTGGAATCCTTGTGTTGATAAGTGTGTTGTGATTATTTATGGATTCCAAGAGTTTTGTTGAAGCTCTATAATAGAGATAAATGAAGAATTGTATGATTAAATAAATAGTTAAAATCTATGACTTATCTTTGAAGAGTTATGGAGTTGAATTATGGCTGTTGTGTAAAGCTTTATGTGATGGTTAAAAGAAGCTTTACGTGTTGTTTAAAAAGCATATGCCATGAGTTGTGAAAGATGTTAAGCTTTGAGATGTATGAGAAGAAGAATAATTAAATAATAAAAGTGGATCATTCATGCATTTCATATGCATATGCCCTGCGGGGGTTAATCCGTGAAGTTGTTTGTCAGATAGCTGAACCGAGTCCATGCGTTCAGAGGTGTCTGAACTGGGGGGTAGTATGTATCAGTGAGGACCATACCACCATGATGATCACATAGGTGGAGGTGACATTCCTACGCGCCACTGCCCTACCCCAACTAAATGCATAGGTGTGCCACTGGGATGGGGCTATCTTGATTGTGGCCACTGATGATGAGATGTTGAGAAATCATGCATCATATAAAGAAGAAGAGCATGCATCACATGCATCACTTGATGAGTATGTTGCATATCTGTGTGCTGTGTTGATAGTGTGATTTGAAGAAGGTGTGAAGTATGCATGTCTCTTATTTTATAAATGATAATATAATCTCATGTGTGTATATATGCTTTCATATATGTTTTATTCAAACCATGTTTGTCATAAACTTACCTTATTTTGTGTCTGTGGTTGACACCTATGATGACCCCAATTTATTTGGGTGAGCAGATGAACAGTAGTAGCCGAGCATGGATGATGAACTGAGGATATGCATGGATGTTGAGTTAAAGATGTGACAAAGATGTTGTAATTTTATTTTGCTTATGAGATGTATGTGAACTATTTATTAATGAGCCTGTAATATGGACTATATTACACTCTAAATTATTGATGGAATTTATTATAATTAAACCGTGGAGAGAGAATTCGTTCATGATATAAACGACTAATAGAATTTGTAAACAAAGCGAAAAGAAATTTTTATGAAATTTATAACTAAGATAATTTTAATACAAGTGAACACGAGATTTCACCTAAAATAAATCAAACACGAGAGAGTAAAAGGAGGCGTTACAATTCCCAGTAGGTGAAAATTTACTTATCATACAATGCACATTATAAGGAAGGGTCAAACTTCTTTTATTGTAAAAATCTTATATTTTATACTTCATCGTCATCATTCCAGCTACTTCAGTTTATTAAGAAAACATGTGAACAGTTTTAGTTGATTTTTAATTTCATAAACATATAACCCTAAGTAGATTCATTTTGTTCACAAACATTTAAAAATAATCTCATACTTCATAATTAATGCAAGCATCATTTTCAATCATGTCAATGCATAGTTTACCCTTGTTATTTTCCTCTTTAATATCCTAAACTAGACAATGAGCTCACTACTAGACTTAGGTTGCTCCCGCAGGGTCGTGCTCAGCTTAACTGTATCACCCTTTGGGGTCCCATAGGGTCATGCTCAGCTTAACGGTATCACCCTTCAGGTATTATCTTTCTTTAGTCTTTCCCTCAGGGTCGTGCTCGGCTTAACCGTATCACCCATCAAGTCTTATCTTTTTATCTTTCTTAATGCACATGACATGTTTAATGACATGCAAAGCTACATAACTCATGTCATACAATTATGCCACAAACATCAAGATTTCATCATCACAAAGAAAATCATAACAAAGAACATCATAACAACAAGATTTCTTACTACATATGATTCGGTTCTTCCTACAATCTATATTCATCTAATGTCATTAAATCCCTATCTTTTAGTATGTTAAACTAGACTTACTAAGCTTTCCAAAAAGGTATCACATGCCTAAATTGGAGTTATAAAACTCTAGATGTAATATTTTACAAATAGAACTTCAAATCTGCCAGCAGTCTCAAAATTCCACACTAACATCTCCTAGTGTTTTGACGATTGAAAGCAGTAAGAAATCTAGTTTTAGCTGAAAATTTTGCATCTAGATCTTTAATTCCATATATCATACACCTAATTTGAATATGAAATGAGAGAGAAATAAATTTTTCAAAATAGATGGCAGAAGCTGTTTGGGTGTGGATAATTTCGGATAGCTTGAGCTAAAATAATTTCTGGGAATGATTCACAACTTAGTTTGGTCCCATATTTTAGGAAAACATAGATGACATCCTAAGCTTTAAAATGAGTGGTCAAAAATCTCGTTTGGTTAAGTATAGAGGGAGATATGGAAATTTCAAAACGGTCCAAAATTCAGCTTCCAGCCATACGAATAATCTCAAGAATCAAATGATAAATAAACATAACTTTCACCTACCTCAAACAAGTTTGCTTCCAAATCCTCCAAGTATTTGGCTTCACCTCAAGGTCTTGAAAGAATGAAAGGCTTGTCTAGTATTTGATGTTTTGGAAAGGTGAAGAAGGCAATAGAAGTGAGAGGTTTCACGTGGAATAGGTGGAAGAATGGAGTCTTGAATGTGACTTCCACTTAAGGTCTTCCTCCCTTTATATAGAGTTTGGAAAATAATAAAATATTCAAGGACATTTCCACCCTTTCTAGCTAGGTACTCCCATTTGGTTTCATTAGAACTTAGTTTCATCTCATTCCATTTCATTCTAACTAATATCTTCTATCCTTTATAAAAATCTTCTAAGCCATGATGACTTTCTTCCAAATGTCCCTCCACTTGGCAAGTTCATGAATCTTCTTCATTATTCTACCTATTTCACGTGGCCAACAAGGAGAAATAAGAGAAAGATTTTTCTTCTCTTCATGCCATACTTGTACACATGTATTTCAAGGTTATGATGCTTCTTATTCCTTCATCAATGGTGGCTTACAAGTGGCTAGGTATTTCTTAAGCCTTCATGATTGTATCCTATCATTTTAATTTATGAATCTTAAGATATTTTTCTACTTATCATGTTTTCATTTCCTTAAAGAGAAGAAAATTGTGTGGTTCTCGTTGTGTCCATATGTCACTTTTGATGAAGAAGAAGAATTCAATTCCAACATGACTTCACACATGGCATTCCTTAAGAGGAAGTAAACTTCAATTTGAACTCTTCTACCTAAAGGATGATATTAAATAATAGAACTCTAGAGTTTTCAGAAACTGACTTCAATTACAGTATAAATTGCTCATAAGCAGTCTATACAGAGTGCTACACAGACCTTACATACAAGACTGCTCTTATCTTAATTCTGATTGGTCCGTTCTGCTTCTAACCATCAAAATTACTAAACCATCTTATTGAATAAGTTTATTCATCCTACAATTAAGAGAAAATTCCACAGATTCTATTTATCATTTTTTCATATTTTTCTGATGCTTGAATTCTCCTGAATAAAATTTCAAAGTTATTACCGTATGAAATTCATAGAAATCCTATTCTGAGGCTTCTTGTCACAAAGTATTTTGGTAATTTGCCATCCAAGGGCACTCTATAATTTTATCAAGCTTTCACAAAATATCAAAGGGTGTCTTGGTAATTTTTGCCTCAAGGGTACTATGGTAATTTGTCATTCACTCTAAGGGTATGATTGTAATTTTCAAAATATCCAAGGGTATTTGTGTAATTCTAGCTCAAGGGTATTTTCGTAATTTCTGCTTCAAAGGAAGGGTAATATGGTCATTCTCCTTTAAGCATTTTTTGTAATTTCTCTTTTTATCTCTAACTAACATATTTAAATTTTTGGGATGTTACATTTTCCATACAATAGTTGCATATCATAGATTTTGATGATTTTCTAAAGAAAGCATTTTGATTGATCTTTGAGTTAGTATATCTCTTTTGATTCTTCTGTTTTGGAGGCACAAATATAGTTTTTCCAACATATTTTAAGCCATTTTTGTACCCCAAACTAGAAGTATCTCCAGCATACCTTTGCACACTTAGCATCTCATCCTAGTTGCATTTTCCTCTATATAACTTTCTCAAAAGATCAACTAAATAGCTGATTTCAGATAAACTTGTCATATATTTTTCTCCTTGACATTTTTTGTAATTGTCAAAATCTTTTTGAAGCAAGTTATACTTGTCAACACTTATAGAGGAAGAGGCACACACACATCCATTCAAATTGTAACTTGAAACAAGTTTTTCATTCTCTTCTTTCAAGTTGCAAATGTATGTTTGCAATTCAGTAATCTTTGCAACATGTCATCTAAGATTTCCTTTTAGCCTGTTGTTAGATATTGCAAGTTTTTTGGCTTCTTCATGCATTTCATGGAAAGCATCAATAGCTTGATTATATTCACAACTTACCTCAGTTCCATCACATGAGAGATCATCATCTTCTTCATTGATTGTGGAAGTGAGACACATGTTAGCTTCTTCATTTTCAGTTGAAGATTCTGAAGTTGCTGACTCATTATCTTCCCAAGCTATGTAGCTCTTTTAGATTTTCCTTCCTTCCTCATCTTGTTCTCTCCTTGTTGCTTTTTCAAGTAGATTGAACATTCAGATTTGATGTGGCCAAGTTTACCACATTCAAAGCATGTAAAGTTGTTGTCAATCTTCTTGTTGTTGTTGTTGTTGGTCTTAGTGAATTTTTTATTCTTATTTTTCCTCAAGAACTTGTTGAATTTTCTGACAACTAAGTTCATGTTGTCCTCTTCATCCTCATCACTTATTTCTTCCTCTTTTCCAGCTTTTGAAGTAGCAGCTTTTAATGCAATGCTTTTGCTTTTCTTTTCTGCATCTTCATTACATGTTAGTTGAAACATTTCAAGCTCATATTCAAGTAGCTTACCAAATAGTGCAGCCATTGATATCTTTGATAGATCTTTGGATTCCTTGATTGATGTCACCTTTGGTTGCCAAGGCCTTGTTAGACATTTTAGGATCTTGATGTTCAATTCTTCAATATCAAAGATCTTTCTAAAACCCAATAGATGGTTGACAATATGAGTGAATCTTGTATGCAGCTGAGAAATGCTTTCATTGGTGTTCATCTTGAACATCTCATACTCATGGATCAATGCATGCTTCCTTGATCTCCTAACTTCTTCAGTTCCTTCATGAGTAATTTCTAGCATCTCCCACATCTCTTTTGCACTTGTACATCTTACTGTTCTGAAAAATTCGTCAGAGGAAAGTGCAGAGGTGATCATATTTTTGGCTTTGAAATCATATTGGACAACCTTTTGTTCAGCATCAGTCATCTCATCCCATTCTTTGGGAATCAATTCATTGGCAACAGTTTTCTTTGGAATAAAAGAACCCTTTTCTATAGCATTCCAAGCACCTGTGTCATTTGATTGAATAAAGATTTTCATTCTATGTTTCCAAAAACTGAAATGTTCCACTTCAAACATAGGAGTTCTGTTTAAAGAAGCACCTTCCTTGAAGGTTATTTGTGAGGTATTCATTTTTCTTTTTGAAGAAAAACTAGTGATCTTGAGTAACTTTCAAGAATCAGCTCTTGATGCCAATTGAAAATAATAGGAATACTTCACAACAACCAAGAGGGGGGTGAATTGGTTGAACCTTGGTATTTTAAAATCAAATTCAAATCAGAGTTTCAGGATCTTTATCACTTACAAAATCAAGAAACCTTTTACTCAATCAAATAGCTCAGTCCAAGAATTTAATAAATCAAAATAAAATCTATTGAACAATGAATATGATTCAAAGAATTAAAGATCAATGAATAAGATGAGATTAGAGATATAGAAATAAGAACACAAGCAATTTATACTGGTTCACTTCAAAACCTGAAGCTACATCCAGTTTCTTCTAATTCACACTGAATTAGAGTTCCACTATTATAAAATATTCTTACAAGCTTTTACAAGAATCTCCCCTTTATCAACCCTAGATAAAGAACAAAAATCTAAAACCGTATTAGACTTCTAAGGAGAAAGATTCAAAGAACACTACTCTAATCATTATGCTAGAGAACCCTTCTCTAGTCCCAAGCTATAAGAATCCTATTACAATAGCCAAATTCAACAAACTATGTAAACAAAACTACAATCAATGAATTAAGGAAAGAAACAACCTGATGATCCAGTGAATGACATGCATATGAATGAACAACTTAGGTTGAAATACAAAAACAAACTCAGAACATTCTTCTTCCTTAACCTTTTGAAAAAAAAAACTTCTTGCTTTTAGAATCACTCAAAAACCCATGAGTGTTTTAGTTGAAGCAAAAACTCATAGAGCTTAAAAAATGACTTTGAATGTGTTTAGAAAGCTTGTGTATGTTCAGAATACGAAACGATCAAGTTACAAAACAAGCTGAGTTTTGATTCTATTTATAACAAACTTTTGTAACTGTCAGTCATCGATTAAACGCGCCTAATAATCGATTAAAACGCTCATTTAATCGATTAAAACAACCTTGTAATCGATTAATGTGTTCTACAAATTTCTGGACATGAGCAACGAGCAAAATAATCGATTATTCCATCTTGTAATCGATTAAGACAACAAGCTTCAAATTATCAAAATACACTATGTAATCGATTACGGTATTTGGTAATCGATTAAATCAGGAAGCTTTGTAAAACAGAATAAGTTATGTAATTACAGCATTTGGTAATTGATTAAGACAGCAAGACCGTATTTTCAATTAAGCCTGTGTAACCGATTACTAACTATTGGTAATCGATTCTTCCAGAGAGTCTTAAAATCATTCTTCCAGAGAGTCTTAAAATCATGTATAGCAATGTAAAACTTTGTAATTGATTACTATCTATTGGTAATCGATTAAAGTGTTTCAACAAAGCAGTGTATGTGAAAACAAAGGTTAAATAATTGATTATTCCGATAGGTAATCGATTACTTTGTTCATGAAAGTTTTTCCAGAATGAACCAAGAACAATTTAATCGATTAAATCTTTAATGTAATCGATTACAACAACATAAAAACAATTTTTCCAAAAACCTTTAAGTCAAAATAAAACCTTAATAAAGAATTAAAAGCTTTGTTTGATTTTCATGAAAACCACTTTGTTAAATCAATGAATGAATGATTGAATGTATGAATGCATGGATCAATCAAATTACTTTCCTTTTACATAAAATTTCAAGTCTTCAAGCATGTTGAAAGCACAAAACTCTTCTTGTATCAAAGACTTCCAAACATCATGAAACTCCCCCTGCGTCCAACAGATATCCATGTTTCTTATAACAACTTTCCAATCACCCAACTTTATAGAATTCAACATAAGGAATTCTTGTTTTTCTTTTCTTCTTTTCTTTTTCTTTCTTTCTTTTTTCTTTTCTATCTTTTTAAATCACATGAATAGTCACATTTACAAAAAGTCTTTTTCATCACATTAGCTACCCAACTGATAAAAGTTTCCAACAAAATAAAATCCCTCTTTGCTCTCCTAACCCAAGGTAAGGTAGGAAATTCTTATTCTAGGTTAGGGTTCCAACAAAATATCAAGTGTTTGGCTTAAAGGATTTTGCAAATGATAAATCATTATATATTAGGACAGCTTTTTAGCCAATGGCTTAAAAAAATGTTCAAAAAGAAAGAAGGCCTAAATCATATCCATGAATAATATGTTATGATAATTAGAAATTCATGCAAAATCAACTATAAAACAGGTCAGTGAGGACACAATGAAGACACTCAATGTAATTTCTGTGGTTGCACACCTTCACTTAAGTTTAAGTTCTGTTTTCATGTTTAAATCAAATCAATGTTTCGAAAGTTGTTCTTAATCAATTCCATGTAAAACGATATGCCTTCTTTTAGTATTTGGAAAATCATTCCTTGTTTTTTTTCATTCTCAACGTTTCGAAAAATCATTTTGTGGTGTTCTGATCCAATACCAAAAAGCAAGTTTCAAATCATTTATCTATTGATTCTTTTCAAAACATGTAAGTCAGTTAAGTCCTAAAAAGAAAAAAAAAATGTGTACTTTCCAAAAAGAGAGAAACCTCTGTGTGTAATCAAAGTGTGCAATACCAAAAAGATCATAAATGCGCACAATTGTTCAGGCAAACATCAAACATAGTAAATAACAAAATATTGAACGTAAACTACAAAGCGGTAAAGGAATATAAAAATAATGTCACAGTTTTTTTGAAGATCATGGTTGAGGAGCTCAGTAGCCTCCATTCAAATAGAATCTGCCACACGTTCTTCATCCTCACCTGCTTTGCCTCTTCTTAACAAAATGGACTTGTATCTAAGTTATAACACAACAGATGATACATTAAAAAAAGATAAGACATAAAATTCAAAAAAGTAAAGTTCAGATATATAATTTATAAGCATAAGACATAAATTAAATAACATAAAGACAAAAATTAAAAACATTGGATTGCCTCCTAGGAGTGCTTTTTTAACGTCTTATTAGTTGGACGCCTTTGTTATGGCTTTGGCTCCCAGCATTTTGACAATAGTGATGAGCCATTGACTTCTGTTTTTCCTCCAACATTTTCACAAGTTTCTTTTCTTTTTCAGAAAGACTTGAATGGTTGATAATTGGTTTCTTTGAATTTCCTGCAAGAAAAACATTTTTAGAATGTGGAGGTACTGCTTTTACCTTTGATTGTTGATTTTTCTCTTCCTCTAACAATTCCTCAAAGATAAACTGCTTGTAAGGAATTTTCTTTAAAGCATTTGGCTATGGAAGATAATCTAAACTATCACTTTCTTCAGATTCACTCATCTCCTTTAATGCTTCAACTAATATTTTCTCTGAACAATCTTTTCCTTGAACCAACCTCTTGGATTCAAAAATTACTTCATCCAAGACATCCACTCTAAAACACTCCCTTCGTTCCTGTGTGTTTGCTGAAAAAGGTCCACTTCTATGCTCAGATAGTTGTTTTGCAAGTTGTCCAACCTGAACTTCAAGATTTTTAATGGAAGCCTCAGTGTTCTTTTGATTTGTGATGAACATCTGCATAAACTGAGTTAGTATCTTCCATTTTTGAAATTCTGTCAGGCAGCGCTTCTTGTTGTTGTGATGGACCCATATTTGAAGAACCTACATAAGGGTTGTTAGAGGCTTTATTACAAAAGGGGGCTTCAAAGACGGTTCTTTAAGCCATTTAAAGACAGTTCTTGAACCGTCTTTGTACCCAACGTCGTAGAAAGTGTTGACTTTCTATGACGGTTTTCAAAACCGTCTTAGAATCTCGAATTCTAAGTCGGTTCTCTCCAAAACCGTCTTAGAATGACTTTTTTAAAGTAAAAATAAAAAATAAAAAAGTTGAGAATTCTAAAACAATTGTTAGGAAATGCCACATTCTAAGACGGTTCTTCGTAGCAACCGTCTTAGAATATGGATTTTTTAAAAAAAAATTATACATTTTTCTAAGACGGTTATTAGAGAAAATCGTCTTAGAATATTAGAACAAGATGGTTTTTCTTCCTAACAACCGTCTTAAATGATTATTCTTTATTTTTTTTCCATCCCATCATATATATATATATATATATATATATAAGACACATGCTCTTAGCCCACAAGAAATAGCGATAAACAAAAAATGATTAAATAGCCAATATCATGCTTAAAAATCACTTAGTTGCAGCTATATAAAAGGATAAACTAAACTATCGTTGCAACATGTTTTATCATGTCATGCTGATAGCAAATATTGAGCATATAAACATTTTTTTATGACAACATATAAACATAATACTTACGAAATGATAAACTCTAAAGAATTTGAAAAGAACATAGGAATTAGAAGTGTACAAGATCATATGTACCTTTCTGTTTTAGCATTTCATCCTACAACAGTTTTTGAAGAAGAAAAAAGGCTGAAATCAAAGGACAATTGTGATGAAGGCGTAAGGCTAAGTCACCAAAAAAATAAAAGGTATGATTTCAAGTAAGGAACTAGTGTTAAAAATATTTACTACGAAGAGGGAGAAAAAACAGTAAAGTGGTTTTGGTTTCAATAACCACACCAAGCAATCACTCTTCCTTCATGTTATGTATCAATAGTAACTTTTTTGGAATTCTCCCAAAAGTAAAATGCACAAGGACCTAAAACAGAACAAAAGAAAGGTGTTGCATCCAAGGACAAAAATAAATAGAATGAATCTCGATTGTATCTTATGTGAAGGAAATGCACAAATTAAAAAAAAATTATATGTAAAAGATTAAAGCTTAAAATGGCAGTTTGATTGAAGCTTAAAAAGATTGTTTAACATTTATCAAGCATATCTTTCTGTGTTGCAAAATCAAAATCAAACACATAAATAATGTTCAAAGCTACTCCTATGGGATAAGCATCCATGGAATGATCTATTTTAGATCAGGATGCTATAATAATCACACACAAAGAAGAAATCATTTTTCTCTTAATTTAGGAGTAGCTTTTCTACACTCTTGCTTATTTTATTGCATATTGCAAATTGCAAATAAAATAAGTATAAAATGGAAACATGATTAGGACATGATCGTTTACATTTTTTTTTTCATTTTCTATTTTATATAATTAACGATTAATAATTATTTTTTTCTTGTCTTTAAATCATGTGTGTTTGAATTTTAAATGAAATTAATTAGTTTAAATATTAAAAATATGGTTTAATAAAAAAATGCCAATATATATATATATATATATATATATATAGAGAGAGAGAGAGAGAGAGAGAGAGAGAGAAGATAAGAATGCTTCAAAAATTACCTGTGCTTCTTTAAACTTCAGCCCAGGAGAACATGCATCAAATTTATCCCAATCAAGTTACCAAATGCATAAATCCCACCCAACAGTTAAAGCATACATTATGGATAATTGGATATCATACGTCTTATACACCAAATTTACTAGATAACTAAGGACAAAGGGTGAAACTATAATTTTAATTAGAAAGCAGTATCTAGATTTCAAATCTTCCTCACTTAAAACAGCCAACATTGCTTTTTATATTTTCAAAAAGGAAAAATAATTTCAGACCAATCAAGACCCTTAAATGAACAAAACTATTTCAAGAACTTAATTGAACAATTCCAGTTTGATAACACTTAACTGTGGCACTATCCCAGTGATCATCATAAATTCATCTACTTTGCTCAAATTCATATTCTCTGTAATGAATTTGATGAAAGCTTCCTTTTTTTGAGCTTCCTCAGATTTAGTCCATGTTTCATAATATATTAAGCATTAAATAGTTAGTCTAATGTGATAATGCACTGGTTATAAACAGAATGTCGGGTTTCCTCTATAAGCCATGCCCTTCCTTTTTGGCAAGTTTTGTCATGGATTTGGTGATGACCTGAGTAAGAATCCCAATGGGGCAAAAGAACAAGCAAAAAGAAACAGAATGTCGAGTTTCAATCTGATTCTTTAGTCCATCTAGGAAAACATGGCTGAATTCATAACCATGATAACTACCAGAAAAAATAACTGAAGAATAAGAAACCAAGATTAAGATAAAATGAAGGACCTTGCAGCAAAAATATCAACCAAAGGTTAATCCAGGCAGAGGCCAAAGTCATTTCACTGGAGAACATTTTTGCTATACCAGCCAGCTGCATGAAGCAGACACAGTTATCAATTCGATAAAACTCTTTTGGGAAGAGAAACTTCAATGTTGAATGCATCCATACACACCTCTGGTAGCCAGTATTTACTTACAAAAATCAACCGAACTGTCTCAGGGGTCCAAGAAAGGTACAATAAATTTGCATATAGAATGCTAAGCACTACATAAGGTATACTACTATCCATGGACTTCTTAGTCTGCATTTTTTCATTTAAGGAAAATGAATCAGGCACACAGAAATTAACTACAAAATCAAAACCCAATAAAGAGATATGAGAAAGAAGAATCTCAACCAAGAAAAATGTTAGACAGAAATAACAAGGTATAGTAAGGAGTAAGGACCAAATAATTAAGAAGCCCATGTACCTCCTAGTTACGGTAAAAATGTGAGTAGAGTGATATAAACAAAATCAAATACTTATATTCATGAGACTAAGAGAGTTTGACACAATTACATAAACAGTAATGTATATTAATTATGATCATACTCATTCTCACACAGTACCTAAAACAGAAGGGAAGAAAATACAAAGAGAAAAATATGATTTTATAAATGGAAAATAACAAAACAAATTAAAGGGAGGGAAAAGAAGCACTCAGAGTGGAGTTAAAAATGATATATTTTCAATACAATAAGTAAAAGAAGAAAAGATTCATGGGAAGTTCATATCTATCTATCAAGGCATAACAATCTCAATTTTAAAAATGATATATTTGAACACCACTAGACTATATCCAAAGGGGAAAATGAGTGGAAAAAAAAAAGAATAAAGAACCAAACTGCTCTTGCATTACAGCACTTAGGGTGGGGCCATGTTTGTACAACAAAATAAAAGGCTCAACAGTGTAGAGCAAATAGCTGAGTCTTGGAAGCCACCTTTCTTGAGTCTTGGAAGCCACTACTCATTTAATGACAACACAGAGCACTAGCAATGCTTTGTTGCCCCAGAACTAGTTAGGTAAATGACAAGATCATCCTACTAATTCTATTTGGTTTCCGTATGTATTTCCTTTCGTCTCGGTTACCTTCCCATAAAACCTAGGGTAAGGAAACGTATCAGCCCTTGCTGTCTAGGGTAAGCTTTAATATGAAATAGGAAGTCTCCAATTTTACTGACTCTAAAGGCAAATCATCTCATGATTTCTTTTACTATGCATAGATTGCCAAGTCCTGTAAATGTCATTCTGATTTCTCCAGTTTACAGATAACCTAATCTCTCACAGAGATTTGATGAATTCCTTCTGCTAGTCACCCTAGAATCGTGTTCTTTCAAGACATGCCCAAAGGTATACCTACATGTCTTTATGTTTCAGGCAGATGAGGTATACAATCAAAGCATGTCTTCTAGAACACAGTCTAGGTGAAAACTTCTGGTCTAAGGAATGACACACCCAAATAATAAGAGACTACTCTAATGATACTATATGTGAGATTTCCTCATAGAGTCTTTTTGTGGGTCCGTTCAGTGCGAGCTATATCCTTATAGGTGTTAGTATATGGATGTCCTAGAGACAATCTTTTCATTAGATTAGGATGTACATGTACTTTTCAATGTTGTCATGAATAAATTATAAGCGCTCTTTATCTTGTTTCATATTTTGTCTCGATATTATTATTAATATATGAGTAACTGGATAAAACCCTTGGAATAGAATAGGTATCTCTTGAATATCAGTGATGGGATCA
>PYAF01004146.1:40521-50747 GCA_007407185.1 Glycine tomentella | reverse complement strand
ATTCTTAAAATTATTAAACTAACTTATTTAGAACACTGATTCTTCCCATATTTAAGAGAAAATTCCATAGATTATGTTCATACTTTACTTATAATTTTTCTGATGTCTGAGGTAGTCTAGATTAAGCTCTTTTCAACCTATCTTCCAAAATTCGTAGAAATTCTATTTTAGGGTTCTCTGCCCTCAACCTTGCTGATAAATTGTTATCTAAAAGTATTTTATCTTATACTCAAGTTCCCACAAATTTCTGAAGTCATCTTGGTCATTTTTTACATAAGGGTATTTTGGTAATTTCACCACTCACACTAGGGGTATAATCGTCCTTTTCAAAAATGTTCAAGATAACTCTATAATTGTCACCCTAAGGGTATTCTTGATCATTTCCAAAACATCCAAGGGTCTTTATAAGATTTTCTCCTTAAAATGTGTTGCTAAACTACCTAGGGGTAATTTAGTTATTTACAAAATATCCAGGGTATTTTCATCATTTTCCCTAGATCCTTCCGTATTGCCTCTAACATTTTACCTTAGTAATTTGACTGTGATTCCAAAATTTTGGGGTGTTACAGGAATTCTTTGGAATTTTCACTATTTTAGTATGTTCTTGTGTCATTCCAGACAGGTAAATCGAAATGAGGAGCTACAAAGTGAGGACAAGTTAGAAGATTTCTTTTAATGTTGTGGACTTGTAGTATTTTGTTATATGCTTTGTAATAATGAACATTACTATTATTGTAGGGAATATTATTTACAAGTTATTACTAAGTTGTAATTTACTAAAGAGACCAAAAAGTCTCTCAGGCTCTATATAAAAGCGTAATTTTCTAAGATTGAGATGAGTTTTTCTCAATCGATTTTGGTTAAAAATTTTACATTAAAAAAGTTAACATCTTCTAGTTACTTATTATGACCTAGGCATAATATAGTAATTGGAAGGATGTTACAGAAAAAAGGACATACATCTTACAAATGCTATGCTAGGAGATTCTATGTGCTTAATGGAAATTGCATTTGGGTTCAAAAGAAAAAGAAAGCAACTAACCCCTATGGACCCAACCTCAATTGGATACCTTCCTTTGTAAATTGATTTGATTTTTGCAGGTATGTCTAAGAGCTAGATTCTCAACATGGTATCTTGACAGTGGATGCTCTAGACATATGACTGGAGACATGTCCATGCTTACAAACTTAACACTTAAAGATGTGGATATGTCACTTATGGGGATAATAATAAAGGCAAGATCATTGGAGAAGGCAACATTGGAGACAACTTCAAAACAAAGATAAAGAATGTTCTTTATGTAGAAGGTTTGAAGCATAATCTCTTGAGCATAAGTCAACTTTGTAACAAAGGATTTAAAGTCACATTTAATGAGAACTGCTGCATGATTTGTGATGGGAAAAGTGGTGAAGTAATCCATTTAGGTAAAAGGAAAGGTAACATTTACTTACTCTCAATTGACCATGTATTCTTCCATAACACTTCTTGTCTTATAAGCAAGATTGATGAATCTTGGTTATAGCATAGAAGGGCTAGTCACATAAACATGCACCACATAAACAAGCTTATAAGAAAAGATTTAGTAATTGGGTTGTCCAAACTCAAGTTAGAGAAGGACAAACTTTGTGATGCTTGTCAAAAGGGGAAACAAACCAAGATATCTTTTAAAAAACAAAAACATTGTTTCCACCTCTAGACCACTTGAACTACTTCACATTGACTTGTTTGGTCCCTCTAGAACAATAAGTTTAGGTGACAATTATTATGGGCTTGTCATTGTGGATGATTACTCTAGATTCATTTGGACTCTATTTTTGAAATCCAAAAGTGATGTTTTCCTTGCATTTAGAAAAATGGCTAAACTTGCACAAAATGAAAAAAGGTAGCAAAATTATCTCAATAAGAAGTGATCATGGTGGTGAATTCCAAAATGAACATTTTAAAAAATTCTGTGAAGAAAATGGAATTAACCATAATTTTTCAACTCCAAGAACACCTCAACAAAATGGTGTTGTGGAGAGGAAAAATAGATCTCTTGAAGAAGGAGCTAGAACTCTTCTTAATGAAACAAATTTGCCAAAATATTTTTGGGCTGATGCTGTAAGTACAGTATGCTACACTTTGAATAGATTAATTATAAGGCTTATTTTAAAGCAAAACCCTTATGAGTTATACAAAGTTAGAAAACCCAATATTTCTCACTTAAGAGTTTTTGGCTGTAAGTGTTTTGTATTGAACAATTGGAAAGAATCACTTGAAAAATTTGATGCTAAGGCTGATGAAGCAATTTTCCTTGGATATTCATTACATAGTAAAGCTTATAGAGTATTCAATAAAAGAACAATGTGCATAGAAGAATCTGTACATGTTATTTGTGATAAGTCTAATCCCTCTAAATAGGAAAAGAAGTGTGATGTAGATGCAGGCCCAATGGAAGAATTTATTCAGCTAAATGATTCCTTAAATAAAGAGAAAGAAGAACCAAGTGCTGAAGTAAAACCATCAACCCCTGTACAAGAGCCTAAAGATTGGAGAACAACAAGAGACCTATCACTTGACAACATCATAGGTGAAGTTTCAAAGGGAGTATCTACTATATCTTCATTAAGAAACCTATGCTGTAATATGGCTTTTGTTTCTCAAATTGAACCAAAGAATATTGATCAAGCCTTGAATGATGAACATTGGATGCTTGCCATGCATGATGAGCTAAATCAATTTAAGAGAAATGAAGTTTGGGAACTCGTTCCTAGACCATCCTCTCTTAAACCTATTGGTACAAAATAGGTTTTTAGAATCAAACTTGATGAAAGTGGAATCATAGTCAGAAATAAAGCTAGATTGGTTGCAAAAGGTTACAACCAAGAAGAAGGCATAGACTATGAAGAAACTTATGCTCCAGTTGCAAGATTGGAAACAATCAGGTTATTGCTTGCTTATGCATGTTTAATGAACTTCAAACTCTTTCAAATGGATGTTAAAAGTGCCTTTTTAAATAAATACATTGAGGAGGATATATATATTGAACAACCTCCTGGTTTTACTGATTTTAGACATCCTAACTATGTTTTTAAACTCAAAAAGGTCCTTTATGGTTTGAAGCAAGGTCCTAGATCATGGTATGAAAGACTAAGCAAGTTTCTACTTGAACAATCTTTCACAAGGGGACAAGTTGACAAAACCTTGTTCATCAAAAGGCATGAGAATGATGTCTTATTGGTACAAGTTTATGTTGATGATATAATTTTTGGTTCAACTAATCATTTGCTATGTAAGGAATTTTCCTCAGCTATGCAGAAAGAATTTGAAATGTCAATGATGGGAGAATTAACATTCTTTCTTGGACTTCAGGTGAAGCAAATGAAGAATGGAACATTTCTCAATCAATCCAAATATTGCCTTGAAATAATTAAGAAATTTGAAATGGAGAAAAGCAAAGATGCTGCAACTCCGATGGCAACATCAACATATCTAGATTCAGATGAAAATGGAAAGAAGGTTGATGAGTCAAAATTCAGAGGAATGATTGGATCCTTGTTATATTTGACAGCTAGTAGACCAGATATAATGCTAAGTGTTTGCTTGTGTGCAAGATATCAAGCAAATCCAAAAGAGTCTCATCTAACAGCAGTCAAAAGGATCATCAAATATCTCAAAGCTACACCAAAAGTTGGTCTTTGGTATCCCAAAGGTGCTTTAATTAATATTATTAGATATTCTGATTCTGACTTTGCAGGTTGCAAGTTAGATAGAAAAAGTACAAGTGACACTTGTCATCTACTTGGAAGTTCTTTGATCTCATGGAATTGCAAGAAACAATCTTGTGTTGCTTTGTCTACTGCTGAAGCTGAATACATCTCAGCTGGAAGTTACTGTGCACAAAGTCTATGGCTGAAGCAACAAATGCAAGATTTTGAAGTTGAAATGAAGGAAATACCTCTGGTATGCGACAATACAAGTGCTATTAACATATCAAAGAATCCAACAATGCATTCAAGGATCAAACATATTGAGATAAGACATCATTTCCACAGAGATCATGTTCAAAAAGGTAATATCAAAATTGATTTCATTGATACCTATAACCAACTAGCTGATATATTTACAAAACCATTGGCAAGAGACAGATTTTATGCACTTAGAAACATGCTAGGTATTCTTGATGAATCAAATATATGCTAGCCTGTTTTAAGTATGCCTTTCCATGCAAATTGAACTTCATAGTTGAACTCATCACTACAAATGCTCTATGTTGTGTAAAATTCGAATTGATCTGCAGAATACTCTGTTTTTTTTATAAAATTACTGTAATAATCGATTACACTTCAGGTTAATCGATTAAAATCATTATTCAGTATGAAATTTAAGCTTCAGTAATCGATTACTTCAAACTCGTAATCGATTATTCTTTGTTTTTGAAAAACTAAAGCTTCCTGGAGTAATCGATTACGTTATGGGATAATCGTTTACAATGAACAAAACATGTTTTTTGTATAATGGTTTTACTGGTGTAATCGATTATGACCAATTGGTAATCGATTACATGTGTGCTTAAAATTTTAAATACTTCTGGAGTAATCGATTACCAGTCGGGATAATCGATTACACTAGCTTTGATATGTGATTAAATTCTCAAAATGATGATATAATCGATTACATTCACATATAATCGATTACTAGTCATCTTCAACCTTTGAATGATGTGTGAAATAATCGATTATCACGTGTAATTTTTGTGTTCTGAATGAGCAAATAATCGATTATTATTACCATTTAATCGATTAGTTAGTCTTTTGGTGTGTTTTCTGACAGTTTTTCTCTGGAAATGTAACTGTCCAACCAAATCTAAATCAAATCAAAGGTCACTGAAGTGCCTTAACTGCCTTCAATAGCTATATTTTCAAAAATAAGAACGTTGAGAGCATCTATCTAGCCTATAAATATGTACCTTGCATCATTGAAAAGCCTTGCACCTTTGTCTTCTCTCTTTGTTATATTTCTGAGTTTTTTTGCTGTGTGCCTGTGTCTAAAACATCTTTCTAAAATGTCAAATCCCACACCAAAACGTGCTAGGTCCACAAAAAGAAAGGTTGGAGAATCATCATCCAATCCTCCTCCTCCTCAACCCCCAAATAGGTTAGACTTGTGGTTTTCCAATGAGTCTGACAAAGTAATCAACCTACAGTTCTTTGCCACTAAACCAGTGTGCTCACCCAAATACCTGGACCTAGATTGGTTTATTAGGGAGGGATTTTCCCTGCATTCCTAGAAACACAAGGTCTTAGAAGATTCCTTGAAATGAAGGGTACTTTCTACCCTGAATTGGTTAAAGTCTTTTATGCATGTGCCAATGTTTCCATGAATGGAACCATGGTTTCTAAAGTCAAGGGTGTTACTATGGAAATCACCCATGAAGTCTGGGAATCTGTTGCTGGGGTAATATGTGAGGGTGCTAGGAAGTTTGATGAAGACCCTGAGGGATACAGTAAATTAGATACCTATAGGGAGATGCTTCATGACCCACATATGCAACTTAGGAACAGATTAGGTACTGGTCCTATGAATCATGAGGATAGGTTACTCCACTACATCATAACCACAGATAATGACCTGCAATTGGTGTATGGTCTAAAGAACTCTATTCCCATGAATTGGGTTCTTATATTTGAGGAAATCATGCTTAAGTCTAAGAGACTTGTCAACTATCCTTTTCCCTACCCTGTCTTGGTATCTAGGCTCATTGATCACTTCAACATTGATGTGACTGATGAGGTGATGAACCATACCAATTCCAGCAACAGCCTCATAAAAGAAAAACATCTTACAAAGCTGGGGATGCAGAAGACACCTCAAGGCTGGGTGATGGCAGGCCAACCTCAAGTACCTCCTCCTCCACCTGCTGATGCTGACCTTTAAGAAGAAGAGTCTGAAGATGAAGAAAGGGATCAACCTCTGCCCTTATACTCACAATTTGAATCTTTGATGCTGCAGAAGATGGATGGGCTTCTACGGATGCATCATGATTTTAGGGCAGAGACTAGTGTCTCTTTAGAAGCAATTAAGGATAGGCTAGACATCATAGAGGTTACTCTTAAAACTGATGACTCTACCTCTTTGTAAATGGCCTATGTTTCTTTATTTTTTGTATGCTCTGTTTTTTAGTTTGACTGTAATGTTTAAATTCTCTGTGTAATGGCTTCCCAATACATATATAACACTTCCATTTTGCTTATATTTCAATTATCCACTGCGCTCTTTATGCTTTTGACTTAAACAAGCCAAATAGGGGGAAAAATGATTCAGTTTTGATACACTCTGCTGTATACTCTGTTCATCCCTGTTTTTTGCTCAAAATTTGGCCCAAAATCTGACTTGAATGGATTATGGAATTTAGGGGGAGTTAACTGTTCAAAATGAATCAATTATACCTAGAATGCATGTAAATGATGTTTAAATGGAATCAGATGCTTTACTACTTGTTCTTTGGAAAGAAAGTGTAAATTTTCAGGTCCAATATATTTAAAGTCTTCTATGGTTTATTACTGTTAAAAAACTTCAAGTTCAACAATTGGTCAATCAAGAATTTTGCATATTTAAAGCCAAAAAGGGGGAGATTGTTGGACACAGGGGGAGCTTCATGATGTTTGGAAGTCTTTGATACAAGAAGAGTTTTGTGCTTTCAACATGCTTGAAGACTTAGAATTTTATGTAAAAGGAAAGCAATCTGATTGATCCATGCATTCATACATTCAATCATTCATTCATTGATTTAACAAAGTGGTTTTCATGAAAATCAAACAAAGCTTTTAATTCTTTACTAAGGTTTTATTTTGACTTAAAGGTTTTTGGAAAAATTATTTTTATACTGTTGTAATCGATTACATTAAAGATATAATCGATTAAATTGTTCTTGGTTCATTCTGGAAAAAATTTCATGAACAAAGTAATCGATTATCTATCGGAATAATCGATTATTTAACCTTTGTTTTCAGATACACTGCTTTGTTGAAACACTTTAATCGATTACCAATAGATAGTAATCGATTACAAAGCTTTACATTGCTATACATGGTTTTAAGACTCTCTGGAAGAATCGATTACCAATAGTTAGTAATCGATTATACAGGCTTAATTGAAAATATGGTTTTCCTGTCTTAATCGATTACCAAATGCTGTAATCTATTACATAGCTTATTCTGTTTTAAAAAGCTTCCTGATTTAATCAATTACCAAATATCGTAATCAATTACATAGTTTATTTTGATAATTTGAAGCTTGTTGTCTTAATAGATTACAAGACGGAATAATCGATTATTTTGCTCGTTGCTCATGTCCAAAAATTTGTAGAACACATTAATCGATTACAAGGTTGTTTTAATCGATTACATGAGCATTTTAATCAATTATTAGGCATGTTTAATCGATTACTGACAGTTTCAAAAGTTTGTTATAAATAGAACCAAAGCTCGGCTTGTTTTGTAACTTGATCATTTCGTATTCTGAGCATACACAAGCTTTCTAAACAAATTCAAAGTGATTTTCTGAGTTCTATGAGTTCTTGCTTCAACTAAAACACTCATGGGTTTTTGAGTGATTCTAAAAGCAAGAAGTTTTTTTTTTCAAAAGGTTAAGGAAGAAGAATGTTCTGTGTTTGTTTTTGTATTTCAACCTGAGTTGTTCATTCATATGGATGTCATTCACTGGATCATCAGGTTGTTTCTTTCCTTAACTCATTGATTGTAATTTTGTTTACATAGTTTGTTGAATTTGGCTATTGTAATAGGATTCTTATAGCTTGGGACTAGAGAAGGGTTCTCTAGCATAAAGATTAGAGTAGTGTTCTTTGAATCTTTCTCCTTAGAAGTCTAACACGGTTTTAGATTTCTGTTCTTTATCTAGGGTTGATAAAGGGGAGATTCTTGTAAAAGCTTGTAAGAATATTTTATAATAGTGGAACTCTCATTCAGTGTGAATTAGAAGAAACTGGATGTAGCTTCAGGTTTTGAAGTGAACCAGTATAAATTGCTTGTGTTCCTATTTCTATATCTCTAATCTCATCTTATCCATTGATCTTTAATTCTTTGAATCATATTAATTGTTCAATAAATTTTATTTTGATATATTGAATTCTTGGGCTGAGCTATTTGATTGAGTAAAAGGTTTCTTGGTTTTGTAAGTGATAAAGATCTTGAAATTCTGATTTGAATTTGATTTTAAGATACCAAGGTTCAACCAATTCACCCCCCCTCTTGGTTGTTGTAAAGTATTCCTATTATTTTCAATATCTTGGTAGGAAAAGAAATAGGAAAGTGATGATAGCATTGTTTTATCCTTGGTTGCTCTCCTATTCTCGAGGTATTTTTGAATATCCAGAAAAACCAAGATTTCTTTCTAGCCAGACCTAAACCATAAAAGCCCTAATGATCCATGATAATTATGTACTATGATTTGATGGGAAATGAACTGCAAATTTAATCTATGACATACCAATGTTTGAATTGAGAATAAACACTTACTTGTGGGAGAATTAAACACCTTTGAGAGGTTTTCCTCTGTTTGAATCAAACAAGTGTTTCCTCTTATATTCTTTAGAAATGAAATGTGAATTGATCTTAATCTCATTTGGGTTTGTGAATTCCACCTTTTGTATTTTCAAATTCTCAAGGTTAACTGTTTGAAAATGTGTTCTGATCACTCTGGAAAGTTGATTCTTTACAAAGCATATTCACATTAAAAAGTATCTTTTATGCTCCTCTAGTTGGTACTAGATATGTTAGAAAAAGTGAACGAAAAGTGTAATAAGAAGTGAAAAGGACAGAGACACTTCCCAACCAGAAAGCGAAATTCCCACTTATGGTATACTTAGTGTAAGCGAGCTCTAATATCACGTCTTCGGAATAAAATCTAGTTAGAAAAGGAAATCCAATTAGAGATAAGCTGCCCATGAGCATCATGGCCTAGTGTATTTACTTTGCTTGAGGACAAACAAGATTCTAGGTTAGGGGGAGTGATAAGTGCCCTATTTTAGTTAAATCTAGGTTTACAATGTCGGCACTTATCTTTTGATCTTAGTAAATTTGCTTATAAACTTACCCTAAACCTAGTCAATTTATATTTAGTACTTATGTAAATATTGTTTTTCATATTTTGAAAGATTAGTCCAATCACGTGTTGTATTTTGATAGGTTCCGATGGCATCCGAAGCATCCAAGCAAGCAAAGCAAGTGAAAGGGGCATAAAAATGAAATTTAGGGTTATCAGAAGCAAAATGGCCTAGGCCCATGACCTTTCTTCACTATTTAGCTTTTAACTCGCGTAGGCGAGCATCCTCAGGCCAAATCACTTACCAAGGCGAGTTCAAGTTCCAAGGTGTAACACCCCGTAGGCCTCCGGTGCATTATCATTAATAATATCAGTTTAGCGCTTTATAAACGTAAAATATTACTCAGCGGAAGCATAGAATCGTTTTTCTTGATTCATTATGTATGGAATTACCATCATTCAACATAAATTCATATCACTGTTGATCCAGTTTCTCATACAAAACCATATACATAAATAAACATCTACAGAATACTCAGGAGGAAATATATACATCATATCATTAACAGTCCTGTATATACATGTACATCAGTGTTTTCACCACACTGTGATGATACAAAAGAATAGTTACCCTCACAGAGGGTTTACAAAACTGTACAGCCCTTCCTCAGGGTACAAAATAAAATCAAAATACAGCTGAGCCTTCAGCTCCTCCTTCTGCTTTCAGTCAAGCAGAGAAGTCTCTACTCGGGCCTCCTGCCCTGAATCTGCTCTCTTCTTTCAGAAGAGTCACCTGAAATCATAAATCCCCACACGGGGTGAGATATACATCTCAGCAAGTCCAGGGTCCAAGGAGGAACTTCCTCCACCCTGGCCCACTTTCCACAACACATACATCAAGCAATCACAAACAATGGCCCACTGGCCCTCAAAACAATATATATACATCCAAACTGGGCGGAGCTACCTCAACGCCTATCTCAATGTGAGACCGGAAACTCACACCTGTGCCATCCCATTGGGTGCTAACCCTTCGCATGGATGCACATATATGGCACCTCCGAGAGTAGAAGGAGCTACCTCAACTTCTCTCCCCATGGTCTGTGGGAACCAATTCCCTGGGAGCTACCTCAACCATGAGCCAACCATACTAGGAGGAAACCACCATCTCCTAGGGAGGTCC
>PYAF01004146.1:22166-37744 GCA_007407185.1 Glycine tomentella | reverse complement strand
ATCTGATCTTGTTTATTAAATACTTACCCGAGTTGTGTCTGTGGTTGACACCTGTGATGACCCCAATTTATTTGGGCGAGCAGAGGAACAGTGAGAAGCTGAGAAGTGGAGAACTTGGATGACTTGCTTGCTGTGTTTTGGCTTGATGAGTGGATGATCTGGTTTTTTTGTGAATTATGGAATTCGTACTGTATTGTATTTGTATTTTATTTTGGATGACTGTACACGGACTGCTATATTTAGCTATGCTTCTCAATATAAATAAATCGTGGTGAGGATAATCGTTTATGTTACTTACGAATCATAAAATTGGCAAGCAAAGCGAAAGAAATTTTCGAGAAAAATTTATATTGATCTAATTTTAAGACAAAGTAGACACGAGATTTTATCTAAAATCAATCAAGCACGAGAGAGTAAAGAGAGGCGTTACAAAAAAGATCCTTACAATTAGTTTGTGAGTGCTTTATATAGACCACGAATTAATAAGCTAAATGACCCTAAATGTAATGTAAATGCAAGCTAAAATGAAGCCCAAACGTAGCTTGTAAGACAAGCTTTACCTAAGGGACCTTTGGCTTCCCCAAAAATGTGCAGTGGCCATCTCAGACTGATATAATCGATTAATTCGCTATTGTAATCAATTAAGTCAGTTCGAAACTGAAATAATCGATTACACTAGCCATTTAATCGATTAAAACAATGAGGTCATGATTCCTACTTCCAACTGACATTCTTGTAATCGATTACTAAACCAATTAATCAATTATTTTGGATAAATAATCAATTACATGGTTGAAATAATCGATTAAAGCAGTGAGGCTTATTCCTGATGGCTTCTAAACATCCTATAATCGATTACCAAGCCAAAATAATCTTCTAGACCTTTGGCTTGTCTTGGACCTCCATCATACCCTCCTTCTTGGAAAGAAGTTGTCCTCAAGTTTGCCTTCTCATTTGTACCTACATCATACAAAGAAAGATCACAAATATTGAAAGTATTACTCACACCATACTCACTAGGAAATTCAAGTTTGTAAGCATTGTTGTTGATCCTCTCTAGAATCTTGAAAGGTCCATCTCCTCTAGGTTGTAGCTTGGATTTCCTTTCATGAGGAAATCTATCCTTTCTTAAATGAAGCCACACTAAATCTCCTTCATTAAAGATCACTTGCTTCTTGTGTTTATTGGCTTGCTTTACATATTGTTCCATCTTTTGTTCCACATGTGCCTTCTCTTGTTCATGCATTTTCCTCACGTAAGAAGCTTTAGACAAAACATCATGATTAATCATAGAAGAAGTGTTAGGTAAAGGCAATAAATCAAGAGGAGTTAAAGGATTAAAGCCATAAACAATTTCAAAAGGAGATAAAGAAGCAGTCTTGTGTAAGCAAATTCAATGTGAGGTAGACACTCCTCCCAAGTTCTCAAATTACCCTTGATGTAGAACCTAAGGAGTTGTCCCAATGTTCTATTAACCACTTCGGTTTGGCCATCCATTTGTGGATGACAAGTTGATGAAAATAAGAGTTTTGTACCAAGCTTACCCCACAATGTTTTCCAAAAGTGGCTAAGGAACTTTGTGTCTCTATCACTCATTATGCTTCTTGGCAATCCATGTAGTCTCACTACTTCCTTGAAGAAAAGATTGGCTACTTCACAAGCATCATCACTTTTGGGACAAGGAATGAAGTATGCCATCTTTGAAAACCTATCAACAACAACAAAGATAGAATCCTTTCCCCTCTTGGATCTTGGAAGACCAAGCTCAAAATCCATAGAAATGTCAACCTAAGGGGAGTTAGGAATAGGCAAAGGTGTATACAAACCATGAGGAATTAATTTAGATTTAGCTTGATAACAAGTAATGCATTGAGAAATAAGCTTATGCACATCATGCCTCATTTTTGGCCAAAAGAAATGTTCATATAAAATGGCCAGAGTTTTGTCCACACCAAAGTGTCCCATCAAATTATTCTCATGAGCTTCTCTAATGAAAAGTTCTCTCAAAGAGCTTTTAGGAACACACAATCTCTTTTCCTTGAACAAGAAACCATTGTGTCTAAAATATCGTTGATGAGCCCCTTTCTCACACAAAGCAAAAATACTAAAGAAGTCATGATCACTTGCATACAATTCCTTTATGTGATTAAAACCAAGCAATTTTGTCTCAAGAATAGAAATCAAACAATGTCTTCTTGATAAAACATCCGCTACTACATTCAACTTTCCTTGCTTGTGTTTAATTACATAAGGAAATTGCTCAATGAACTCAACCCACTTAGCATGTCTTTTGTTGAGTTTGCCTTGAATTTTCAAATATTTAAGGGATTCATGATCACTATGTATCACAAATTCCTTCGGTAAAAGATAATGTTTCCAAGTTCGCAAGACTCTAACAAGTGCATAGAATTCTTTATCACAAGTGGAATAGTTTAAACATGCACCCTTCAATTTCTCACTAAAATAAGCAATAGGATGTTTATCTTGAATTAAAACCCCCAAATGCCTACATTATATGAATCACATTCCAATTCAAAAGAAGCATTAAAATTAGGCAATGCAAGAATAGGTGCATGAGATAACTTATCCTTCAAAGTTTGGAAAGCAATTTCATGTTCTTGCTTCCAAGAAAAGCTCATGGTTTTCTTCATCAATTCATTCAAAGGAGAAGAAATGGTACTAAAATCTTTCACAAATCTTTTATAAAAACATGCCAAACCATGAAAACTTCTAACATCTTTCACACTTGTAGGAGTTGGCCACTCCATGATGGCTTTCACTTTCTCTTGATCCACTTGGACTCTTTGGGCACCTGCTACAAAACCTAGAAACACAACTTGTGAAGTGCAAAAAGAACATTTATTAATTGCTCCATACAAGGTTTCCTTTCTAAGCACCTCCAAGACATTCTTAACATGCATTAAATGATCATTTAAATTGGCACTATAAACAAGAATATCATCAAAGTACACAACCACAAATTTACCTATAAAGTGTCTAAGAACATGATTCATAAGTCTCATAAAGGTATTAGGTGCATTAGTCAAACCAAAAGGCATAACTAACTATTCATAAAGCCCAATTTTTGTTTTGAAAGCCGTTTTCCATTCATCTCCTTCCCTCATCCTTATTTGATAATAATCACTCTAAAGATCAATTTTAGAGAAAATAGTAGCACCATGCAATTCATCTAAAAGATCATTAAGTCTAGGGATAGGATGCCTATACCTTATGGTGATGTTGTTGATTGCCCTACAATCCGTACACATTCTCCAAGTTCCCTCCTTCTTAGGCACAAGAATAATAGGCATAGCACAAGGACTCATGCTCTCACGGATCCACCCCTTTTCAAGTAACTTCTCTACTTGTGCTTGTATTTCTTTTGCTTCCATTGGTGGAGTCTTATAAGCTGGCCTATTAGGGAGTGCACAACTTGGAATTAAATCAATTTGATGCTCTATCCCTCTCAAGGGAGGTAAGCCATTAGGCACTTCTTTTGAAAAACATCATGATATTCTTCCAAAAGTGATTGCATAGCTTTGGGCAATTTTTCACCTTCCCTTTAAGGCTGTAAACAAAGAGAGTTAGGAAGCATATAATAAAGAGGTTGTTGAACCAATAACACTCTTAATTTTCTTTTCACTCAAGAACAAGCTTTCTTTAATCTCATGAATTTTTTTGTTTTCATTTTCTTTTTCCTTTCTTTTTTTCTCACTAGCTTTTCTCTTTGGCACCTCACTTTTTTTCTCTTTTTTAGGTGCAGTATTTTTTTTTCAACTCCTCAATTCTCTTTTCTTTCATCTTTATTTGATCCTCACACACTTGTCTAGGAGTCAAAGGCCTCAAAATAATTTTCTTGCCTAGGTGCTCAAACTCAAAAGTATTTTCCATGCCATTGTGTATCACTTTTCTATCATATTGCCATGGCCTACCAAGAAGGATATGAGCAGCTTCCATTGGAACAATATCACAAAGAACATTATCATGATAAGCATTAATAGAAAAAGGAATGAGCACTTGAGAATTTACCACCACTTCCCCACTTTCACTAAGCCATTGCAGCTTGTATGGCTTTGGATGCTTTGTGGTTGGCAAGTGTAATTTCTCCACAAGTCTTGTGCTAGCCACATTGGTGCAACTCCCTCCATCAATGAAAAGTGAGCATACCTTGTCTTTTACCAAGCACCTTGTGTGAAAAATATTTTCTCTTTGAGTCTCCTCTTTTTCTAGGCAAAAATTGCTCAACATTCTCTTTACCATCAAGAGATCACCCTCTTCGGCCTCTACTAGTGTGAGTTCTTTTTCTTCTTCACTTGCAGCACTATTTGAGTCATTTGAAGACTCACTTCTTATGCCTCCATCCTCAAGCAAAATCATAGTTCTCTTGTTAGGACATTGAGAAGCAATGTGTCCCTTGCCAAGACACTTAAAACACTTGATATTGCTTGATCTTCTTGGAGTTGGCTCCACAATTTTTTTTCTTGAGCTCTCCACCTTTACTTCTTTATTTTTCTTAGGAGAAACCTCCCTTTTAGGCTTGTCCCTCCAGCTAGAAGTTGCAGCCCCTTTGGAGAATTTGGAAGTTTTTCTCCTCTTTAGTTGTTGCTCCACCCTTTGAGCTTTGTGGACAAGCTCCTTAATTGTTGCATATGAATGTAGTTCTATCACATCTTGAATTTCTCTATTCAAGCCATGAAGGAACCTAGCCATTGTTGTTTCTTGAACCTCCACAATTTCAGCCCTTATCATCATCAACTCCTTTTCCTTATAGTATTCATCAACACTTTTGGCACCTTGGAAATGTTTTTGAAGCTTGTTATGGACTTCCCTTGCATAATAAGCTGGAACAAATCTTCCTTTCACGCATGCCTTCAAGTCATCCCAAGAATTTACTCTTTGTCTCCTCATGCTCCCTATATCCACTTGAATTTGGTTCCACCATGTCAAAGCATAACCACCAAACTCCAAAGTTGCTAGAGTAACTTTTCTTTCTTCCCCAAAATGTTGGCATGAGAAAATTTGTTCTACTTTCATCTCCCACTCAAAATACTCTTCCGGGTCATTATTGCCAAGGAATTTTGGAATTTTTATTTTCACTCCATTCGTCTCATCTCTCTCTTCTCTTCTCACTCTCTTATCTTCATCATCTCTATTTTGCCTCCTAGGATTATGTCTCATATGATTTTCTCTTCTATTATTATTTTCTCTCTCACTCCTCTCATAATAATTTCCTCCATCAGAAGAAGCATACTCACTCAACCTCCTACCATTATGAGCCTCTCCATCCACACTTTCCATTGGTTGACTCCTCTTTTGTCTCCCTTCAATTTTGGCCTCCAGTTCGATTTTCAAGTCTTTCATTTGTTTTGTCATAACTTTCATGAACCTTGAGGACCTAGGTGACAAAGCCTCTCTTTCATTTGAACTCATCATTAAAAAAAAATGGTTAGCAAAACACAAGTATATAAAGAAATCCTCACCACTCTCTAAGTGTTTGTCACTCTCACTCGTGTTTGCACACTTTTAAGGCTTTTTCTATAATGTTCTCTCTTGCCTTTTTCCACTCTTATTCCTCTCTATAGTTCTTAAGTAAAAAATTCTAATCAAATCAAGCTTCTTTACTATAGTGAAATAGGAAATGATTCTAGGCTAGACTCAAGAGTCCAAGAACAAGAAAACTCTAAGACAAAACCTTGGAAATTTTAAGAGACAAGCAACAAAGCAAAATTTAGAAAAGCACAACTCAAATTGGAATTTAATGAGACAACTCAAGGAATACTATGGCTATACCAAATTGCACAAGGAGGATATGCCAATCAAATTCAATTGCTAGAAGCCAAATTTCATCAAATTTGCATGTTATACAAGTTCACTTGATTTTGTTGTTCAAAGGAAAATTTTGGAACTTGTAATTTGTAATTTGCTTCTAAATTCTGTTTTCCTTTCACTTTTTCCAGCCATTAATCAATAATGTCTTTGGCTGTACAACTGATGTATTTTCTTTCACAATTTTTTTTTCAGCTTTTGTTTTTCTTTTGAACAAGTTCAAAAGTCCTTAAGAAATTCAATGAATCAATAAAATATGATGTATAACAATTGTAAAATTTGCTTCTAACAACTCAATTCAGTTTAGGCATGAGAGTAGAATCAAAACAAGTGGTCATACATCACCAAAAACACTACAAACAAAAGTTGACAAGAATCAAGATTAGAAAATCAGAAAAATATGAAGAACATGAAATCACATAGAACTTGAAGAAAACACCAAAGTTTTGTGGTTGAACACACAACAAACCCAAACCACCAAGAATCAAAGGAAAACAACAAGAAACAAGGAATTAAAATGGAATTTCGTTTTTGGAAATTATGCAGAATTTTACCTTTGAAGAAAACCCAAAACTGAAATTGAAGAAGAATCCCACAAGGATTAAGATCTGATACCAAATGATACGCTATTGACTTGAGTCTTAACACCTTTTGCCCTGATCTTCCTTGCAATGGAAGTCAATCTTCAATTAACTTAAAAACAGAGCATTCAACTCTTCTCTTGAATGGGGTTGTTTATGTTTTCCTAATTTCAGAAATGGATTGTGGAAGAAGAATAGGAATGAGTTAGAATGACACCATGGAATAGGAATTCCAATAAGTCTTGCGAGAATCACCACAATAGCTAGGAAGCCATTGATAAGAAACAAGAGGTTCTTGACTAAGAACAAGAGAGAAAACTCTCACTACAATTCAGAAATTGTATTAATCATCAAAAAGATCCTTACAATTAGTTTGTGAGTGGTTTATATAGACCACGAATTAATAAGCTAAATGATCCTAAATGTAATGTAAATGCAAGCCAAAATGAAGCCCAAACATAGCATGTAAGACAAGCTTTACCTAAGGGACCTTTGGCTTCCCCAACAATGTGCAATGGTCATCTCAGACTGATATAATCGATTAATTCGCTATTGTAATCAATTAAGTCAGTTCGAAACTGAAATAATCGATTACACTAGCCATTTAATCGATTAAGACAGTGAGATCATGATTCCTGCTTCCAACTGACATTCTTGTAATCGATTACCAAACCAAGTAATCAATTATTTTGGATAAATAATTGATTACATGGTTAAAATAATTGATTAAAGCAGTGAGGCTTATTCCTGATGGCTTCTAAACATCCTGTAATCGATTACCAAGCCAAAATAATCAATTAAAGCAGTAGCAACTTATTTACAAATGTTTTATTGACTTTCTTCTAACAAGTGCTGGAATTTATAGGATTATATTGGATTTGAGATATCAAAATCCAGCTCTTGTCATCCTTGATATGGTGTGCAACTTCATGCTTGGCCAAATTGGCTTGAATATGGTCTTGAAGTGCTTGAGTCCTAGTTTTCATCATTGGTCCTTTGAAGCTAACCAAAGGAAGTACTTCAAGCTCTTCTTCTCGACCTTTGGCTTGTCTTGGACCTCTATCACAAAGAGTGGACGCTAGTTTATAACAGTGCGTTGGACACTATATTTTACTCTTTAATAAAATAGTTTCGACTTGTGAGTGGATGCACACTCATAAAAGTTGTAGGATATGAACTAATACCAAGCGTTCTCATATATGTCAATTACGTTCACTAAAAGATAACTCATTAGTCCATCAATAATTTATATATTTGTAATCATCAAAATCATGGGCTAGGATGGAATGTCCAGTTTTGACAATGGATTGTCCAGTCTAAACAATGTTCAGAAGCATTAAGATCAAGTGCAAAAGTCATTTGTTTAAACTGTAATTTTAATGTAGCAAATTATATTCTTGCTACAGTAAATATCCTTCATGGTAGAAAAAAATAATGTAATCTTAGCTCTATATAAGAGCATGTAACATCCTTAAAACGGACTTTTGGATCCTTTGTGATATTCAAGCATAGAATCTCAATCTTTCTCTCTTCTCTATCTTTCTTCTCTCTTCTATCTCTCTTCTCTTCAATTGTGATTCTTCTCTTGAGGTAATATTTGAATCCTTCATGGTCCAAATGAGCTAAATTTTGAGTTGTTTGATGAAAGAAGTAGAATTCAAGTATGTAATTCTTTTTTTTTTTTGGTCAATTCTCGTAGTTAATGTGATCCTATTTCATTATATGCATAGATGCATGTTAGAAGTGATCAACCTAGCTTTTAGAGATTTTGATTGTGTGGAACAAGTTCAAATCCTAGATTTGAATATAGAATGTACAAGGAATTGGTTTTAGGAATGAAATCAAGTTCTTTCATTGTACAAATTCACTTATCAAGCTATGAGTTTTAGGTCAAATCACCTAAGGAATTGGGCATTTTATTTTAGAACTCAAGGATTAATCACTAAGGAATTAAGATTAGTCATTTTAGTTTGAATCTTTGTTGCATTGTACTATACTAAGAGATTAATTAGGAACAAATTTCTTGTGAAGAATTTTATGGATTTCATCTCAGCAACACTTTTGTTCTTTCGATTTCAGTTTTGCTCCAAAATTTATGTCAAAAATCCAAAAACATTTTACTTTTGCCTTAGCAAATTCTTAATTTGTGATGTATGTCTAACCTCGTTAGACATTGATTTCCCCAATCTACCTTGCAATGAAACTCACTCTTCAAGATCTCTTCAAGAACTCGAGCTCTCACTCATGATGTGAAGCAAAAAATGGCGTGAAGTAGCTCCATAGAATTCAGCAATGGAAGATGGATTGAGACAAGGAATGAATATGGATGATGCCATGGAGAAGCTCTCCAATGAGTCTAGGAAGAATCGCCACAATAGCATTGAGAAGCCATTGATAAGATCCAAGAAGTTCTTGCACAAGAACGAGAGAGAAACTTTCACAAGAAAATCTAGCTTTCTTATTGATTTAGAAACTTTCACAAGAAAATCCAGCTTTCTTTTTTATTTAACCAAAAGTGTGTACAATATGTTTGGGCTGGCCTTATATAGCCACAAAAATGTAAGCTAAATGAAAGTGAAATGACAAATGAAATAAAGCTTGAGGTGCAAGCTAAGGAAGCTTGAGGTGCAAGCTAATGAAGCTTGTGGTGCAAGATAATGAAGCTTGAGGTGTAAGCTTCTCATATGATGACTCAGCCACATGCCAATGTCATCAATTTGCATTTTACAAGCTTACATAGGTGCTAAGAAAATTACATACAAGTGAACCTACACTTATTTACACAACTACCACTAAAGGCCTATTTATTGTCACTGCTATTGCCACTAAAAGGTGATGAAATTAAATTCAACTTGAGAGTATGAAATTCAATCCTTGTTCTTCTTAAGTTGGTGTGTTTCTTCATACTTATCTTAAAGGTGCAAGTTAGCTTTGATGTGCTCTTGAAGGACTTGAGTTCTAGCTCTTGTCATGGGTCCTCTAAAGCTAATCAAAGGAAGTTCTTCAAGTTCTCCTTCTTTTAAATAAAATAATATACCAAGTTTGTTGCTAATATTTCTCATTGGTCTAAATTCAAAGTACTTACAAAAGATCTTCATCTAAGAAAATAAAAGATGTTAAACTTGAATTCCTAAGTCAAGTTTTAACAACTATATTAAGTATGATACAATGAGATAAAACAAAGACTAATGGTTTGGAATCAATAAAGCATTTGAAAATTAATAATACAGTGTTATTGTCACCATTAATTATACAATGTTATTGTCACCATATTAACTCCAATTGAAAATCAATTCCTTTGTGTCTCCACTTTGTTTACCATTCATTTAGTCTTGAATATTAAATTCTTATTTGGTGAAGGCATGCCCCACCTTATAATTACCTCACTCATGCAAGAAACTTTATCTCATGGATACTATGTTTATAATGGAATTACCCTAAGCAACACATATACATGAGATTATAATTATAGGTTAAATTTTTATTGGTTATATTCTAAAAAAATGATATATATATATATATATATATGTGCCAGTTTAATTAATACCCCCAAATTTAAGTGGACTTAAAAAAGTTAGATACAATAATATTAGTTTTAAACTGTTAAATATAATTAAAATGTATTTAATTCATTTTAATTGTAAATTTTAGATAATTTTATATATAGTTCCACGATTATACTTATTTTAAAATAATATTTTAGGAGTTATTCATAAACACTGTCAAGTAGGAATTATTTTAGGAGTTATAAAATAATATTGTTTTATATATTATTTTAAAATAATATATAAAATAATATTTTATATATTGTTTCATTATCATGCTTGTTGGACATTTCTAACTAGGAACTGGTAAAGTAGTAGTAATCTTACTGTTCTGCTCAGAGAGAACAGAAATGTCCAACAAGGATCGTTGGATGATTTATGTAGGATCAGACTCTCTCTCTCTCTCAAGATGCTTATAGGGTTGAAGCACCTCAAGGAAGAAGAAGATCACAACAGAGATACACAACACGATGGGCGTGCAGTGTGTGCTGTGTGAATGGAAAGGAGAGAGTCAGAATTGTGTGTACCTTTCACCATGGAGGATACTCTATTTATAGGATACTGACCTGGACCCTGATGGATTGACGGTTGAAGCCCACTATCTTTTGCCAAGATTTTAGGATATTTAGATAACTGAAAGATAGCGGTTGTGATATTATATCTTCTGTTCATTAGTGGTTATGATAATGGGTTGAGAATTTAAATATTTGAATTATAGATAATTGAGCCTATCTTTTTTTATCCGTAACAGATGCCCCTCAGCCCGGTTATCTAGTTTCTGGATGACCGGGATGTATCAGTAGATAGGTCTGTACATTAAGTTCAGGAACTCTGAGCCGAGGTAAGTTACTACCGTTTGCCCCTTGCCGAGATAATCGGCCCGGCTGACTCTTGTAAGTCATTTCCAATCACTGCCAAGCTATCTCTTGTCTCTTCAAAGTAGCCTGAATAGCTATGATTATCGAGAAATGAAGCGACTTCACTCTTACAATTGATGTAACACCCCAATATTTTTACTTATTACATATGAATTTGAAGTAATATTTTAGGACGATTAGAAAATTAAAATTCACCATCTAGTAAGATTTTTAGAATTTAAATATATATTTTGAAATAAAATTTAATTTAAGCTATCTAAAATATTAGAAATTGTGTGAGAAGGATGGAAATAATTTTAGGCTGAAAAATTTTAATGAATCAATAAGAAAATAGAATTTTTCCATTTCAGGAATTTAAAGAAAAAATATTGCAAAGTCATGATTGGTCAAGATTGGTCAAGATTGGATAAGAATGAATTAAATGAAGCCATGTGCAAAGATAAGAATGACTTAAATGAAGCCATGTGCAAAGAAAAATCACTAAAAGACAACATATACACATATAAGGCAAAAAGTAAAATATCAATGGAACCAAGGGAGCTAGCTACGGCCAAGAGGGAGGAAAAAAAAATAAATGACAGCCCTTGCACTATGAAATCCACGTGAAGTGAAGCCAAGAAAGGAGAAAAGGGGCCACTTCAAAGAAAAAAGGAAAAAACAAGCAAAATAAGCAATAATTGGAGACAATAAGAATAATTCATAAATGCCAAGATAGATAGGAATCTTCCATAAATGCTAGGAAGAAAAAAATCTTTTTGGATGTATCCCAAAGCCACACCTATCCGTGCAAATAATGGAGGAAGAAGGAATATGTGGACCAAAATTGGAAAAGCTAAGAACCAATAAGGAAGCATGAGATGTTGACTTGTCTATATAAGGAAGGCATGAAGCAAAATTTTGGTCAACCAAAAAGAAAAGAAACCGTGCACTCTAAGTCCCACCTTATTTGCTTTTTGTTTTCAAGCTTTTATTGAATCACAACACAAAACCATCATCCGTACCCACCTTATATACCTTGAGCCATCATTTTCATAAAAAGCAAAACCTTCCAAAAAGCCAAGCAAGGCCACGTGAACGAGGGAGCAAGGGAGCAAGAAGGCAAGCTTGTTCAGAGTTTGAAAAAAAAAACAATTAAGGTATAGGGAAGTTTTGATGAATCAAAGTTTAAATATTAAACTCTACCTAGTTTAATAAAGCTTTAAGTTGATAAATTAAATGGAAAGACTAAGTTTGAACTAAATTTAATTCTCTATTTGCAGTCTAATAGTTTAGACTTATGTTTTGAAAACTAGATGAATCTTGAATAAGTTTATTTACTAATGATTCCTTAATTAGAACTTATTCGTTTAACTAGACATTTTGTCGTTTAGAAATTTGTTTAATTATGTACTTTGTTGTTCATATTCTTTTGACTAATTGTTTTGTCTAATTTTAATGAATCATGGATAAAATATATTAGGTTCCTTAAGCTATGTTTAATGTATGTTTTATATAGATGGTTGTTGTATAATTTATTCCTTGACTGTATTTTAAAAGAACTACTGTAGGTAAATAAATCTGTATGTTGTTGCTGTATTAAAATAAAGTTGTATGCTGTTGACGTAGGTAAATAAATCTGTATGCTGTTGCTGTAGTAAAATAAAGCTGTAAGCTGATTGACGTAATTAATTGATGCTGTATGGATGCTGTTGTAAGCTGAGTGACGTAATCAATTGATGCTGTATGGATGCTGTTGCTGTAATTAAATTATTATACAACACTGGAGGATGTGAGCTGTATTATATGATGGATGTGGCTGTCATATATGTTGAGTTTAATGTGACTTGGAAAATATTTTATGAGTAGTAAAGATAAAATATACAAAACATATGCTTGAGATGAAAGTGATGAGATGATGAGATGAAAGTGATGAGAAACAAAGAAATCAACGAGATGATAAAATAAATTATTCATGTCATGAGCATATACCCGAGCGGGGGTTAATCCGCAGATGATGAGATGAACCTCATAAAGAGGTGTGTCAGATAACTAAACTGAGTCCATACGTGTTTTTAACTTGGGGTTAATTGAGACAGTGAGGACCACACCACCATGATGATCACATAGGTGGGAGTGATAATCCTACGCGCCACTGGGTTACCCTGACGGGATGGATAAGTTCGTTCCACTAAGGTGAGGGTGGGGTTATCTGACAGTGGCCACAGTTATTGAGACGTTGAGATGTTGAGAAGCTGAGATCTCAGTCATGCATCATATAATCAGATAAACATGCATCTGCATTTCATGACAATGATGTGTGTAAAGATGATTTGATTATTTACGTATATTATTATTTGGTCTGTTGATATTTAAATTTTGTTTATCATAACTGACCCTATTTTGTGTCTGGTGGTTGACACCTGTGATGATCCCAAATTGTTTGGGCGAGCAGAAAAGCAGTGACATGGATGTCGCATGAGAAGATAGAATGAAGATTGTGTGATGTTTGCTTTTGACGATCTATGTTGTGATGTACTATGGACTGTTTATATATGGAACTCTGGACATGTAATAATGAATGGACTGAATGGTATGTGTGAACATCATGTATTAAGTACTTTAAATAACGTGTCAACTCTTATAATGTTTAAAAATCATTTTTTTGTTGACAACGGAATTTTCATTTGAACCTTCATTTCTAAAATCGTTTTCAAACTCAATTAAAATTAAATTGGGCATTCATGCTTTTCTAAAAAAAAAAAAATTATTCGTAGCAAATAAAATAAATACGAAATAAATAAGCGAAGTGAAAGCGGTCATTTCAATTGTGGTATCAGAGCTGTGGTTTGCTTGTGTTGCTATGTTGTTGTATGCTTGAGCATGATGTTATATTGTGTTGTGTATAATTATTCTTACATGTCTTAAATGAATTTAACTTTTTATTCAAATAAGTGTATTTAGGAAGATGGACATTTATGGTAACCACAGTATGATCTTTGTGCTGATGGATTTTCAACAATATCAAGAGGACTCAGTGGAAGATCAAACTACCACCTATAGGAAGATAGCCAAATACCAAGCCACTCCTGTTATTGATGAGCCCCCTATTATCAAAGAGTACCATGACACAACTGTAGTACCATGGAACACTGAAAAACTGATATATCGTGTGGTAGAGAATATTGTTTACTATGGAACCGAAAAACCTCCTAATGCCGCAGTCAGCCGTTCAGAGCAATATCATGAGAATAACTATTTTGAGAATATAGGCGAGGAGGTAGATCAAAATTACTATTAAAAACAAAAATCTCAAGAAGATGAGAAAGAAGGAGAAGCACTAGAGATTAAATAAAAGTGGTATGGATGAAAGACTAAGTGGTATGAAGGAAAGACTAAGGGGTGTGGGAAGCAATTAATAATAATGTGTAAAATAAGTTTGGAAGAATGTGTAGGAGAAGTAAAGGTTGTTAAGTACAAACCTAACTACCTTTTGTATCTACGTAATTAGTGCTAAACTACTGTTTGTATCTATTTGTGTAAAAGATGTTATAGTATGGGTATTGTATAACGTATATAACATTCTAACTATTTTGCATTATATACAAGAAGCAAATGGCAGGAAGAAATGATCGTGCCATAGCCGAAGCTTTACAAGCTTTAGCGCAAGCTGTAGGAAATCAATAGCGCAATGGAAATGTGGAATACCAAGGACTAGAGAGTTTCCAAAGAAATCATCCACCTACTTTTAAAGGAGGATATGATCCCGATGGAGCTCAATCCTGGTTAAGAGAAATAGAGAAAATCTTTAGAGTAATGGCTTGTCCGGATGACCGAAAGGTACGATTTGGTACTTATATGTTATCAGAGGAAGCAGAGTATTGGTGGGAAAATACGCGACTACGCTTAGAAACGGAAAATCAACCAATTACTTGGGAGATTTTCAAGACAGTCTTCTTAGAAAAATATTTCCCGGAAGACATTAAAAATAAGAAAGAAATGGAGTTTTTGGAGTTGAAGCAAGGGAGTAGGACTGTAGCCGAGTATGCGGTTAAATTTGAGGAGTTAGTACGATATTTTCCTCACTATCAAGGAGTCGAAGGAGAAGGGTCGAAATGTGTTAAGTTTGTAAATGGATTAAGACCAGAAATTAAGCAAGCGGTGAATTACCAAGGAGTACGACAATTTCCTCAGCTGGTTAATATGTGCAGAATTTATGATGAAGATTCTCGTGCCAGAGCATCTCATTATAAGAATGTGGGACCTATGAGGAATAAAGGAAAGAATCGTCCCAACATAGGGAAACCTTATAATAGGGATTGATCGTATGTTCCTCATGCTCGAGTTCCAGTAGGTCAAGTTTCTTCGTCTGCTCCTATACGATGTTTTAGGTGCGGAAAGATTGGACATTATTTTTCTCAATGCCCAGATAAAGACCCTACATGCTTTGTGTGCCACAAGAAGGGACATCTTTCCATGAACTGCCCTCTGAATCGCAGGAAAAAGGAAGAGGGAGGTCAAGGTCATCCCCCAGAGAAACCAAAGACCATGGGAAGAGTATTTGCTCTTAGTAGGAGTGAGACTTCTCAATCCGAAGATCTGATACGAGGTAAATGTTTCATAAGAAAAATTCCTTTAGACGTATTATTTGATTCAGGAGCTACTCATTCGTTTATTTCCTACACTTGTGTTCAAAATTTAAGTCTTCCTGTGTCTCCTTTAAATTTCTTTTTGACAGTTACTACCCCTACTAGCAAGTCAGTTGTTACTTC
>PYAF01004146.1:0-18001 GCA_007407185.1 Glycine tomentella | reverse complement strand
GACATGGCAGAGCCAATTTGCCTATCTTGTGCATATGGCGCGACTCGCGCCAAACGCCGCGCGGTTAGCGCCGTAGGCCAGAACCAGTTTTCTCCTCTCTTCCTCAAGCCTTCCTCTAATTATACTAAGCCTCATCATTTATCTTTAAGCATGGGCTTAACCTAGGCTTAGTTACGTATTTGAAATTCAAGGTATTACAGGACGACTCCACTGGTATAAGCCTTGACAAACATGAGGTACAACTGTGTCTACTCTCAGTATATGTTATTGTTATCATACTATGTCGATGCAGGAATAAATGTTCTCAAGAACATAAAGGCCAGGATACATACTTGGCACATAAAGACCGGGGTCCACCTTAGGTCTCCTAAAATCCAAGAAAACTATCTTGGTACTATTACACACTATGGCATCCTGACATGGAGAACCATAGTTGTTAGCAGATGTTGGCAAGACTTAACATTGACTTGCATAGTTATCAATAACTCTTGATAACCCATAACTCTCAAAAATGGAGATCAATCTACCGTCAACCTCGTTTTCACCAACTTATCCGCTAAGGAAACACGAGGTATTCAAAGCTTTACTTTGATGATTTCAACGCTCACAAATTCTATTGATGCAGAATACGAGCCACAAAGAAAACATCTTTGATATATAAATGTCCATGGTCATCTTGGCATAATAAACCTGAAAAATATTTGGGGTACTCTAACTCTATGGAACCTCGACATGTAGTACAATAGGACCATTTTATTTTGCAGGAATAATTGTTTAAGGTCTACCATCAACATATCAAGAACATTTGGCGCATCTAGTGGGAACCTCGACAAAAGAGTCCACCCTCGACAGTGCAAATTCAAGAAACAATGTTGGTATTCAGGAAGAACCTTGACAAGCCAGGCTAAAAAGTTAGCCATTTGCAGAAGCTAATGAAAATAATAGGAATACCCACAATAACCAAGAGGGGGGGTGAATTGGTTTAAACTTGTTCTTTTGAAATTATTTAAAAATCAGAGTCAAAGGATCTTAATCACTTTTAAACCAAGAACACTTTTAATTAATCAAATTACTCAGCTCAAGAAATCAATAGCTCAAAAACAGAACTTGTTGAGTAATGATAATAATACGAAGAACAAATGAACAAGATGACTTGTAGAGATAGAGATAAAGAAAATCAACACAAGAAATTTATACTGGTTCACTTCTCAAGATAAGCTACATCCAGTTTCTTCTAATCAACACCAGATTAGAGTTCCACTATTATAAAAAGTGCTTACAAGCTTTATATCATACACACTTTATCAACACTAGATAAAGAATAGAAATCTAAAACCTATTAGACTTCTAGCGATTAAGAACCAGAGAACATTACTCTGTTCTTCCCTAGAGAACACTACTCTAGAACAAGCTTTAAAGAACTCTTTACAATAGCATCAAATAACAAAAATTGCAAAAATGAAATTACAATCAAAGATTATGGAGAGAAACAACCTAATGATCCAATGAATATGAATGCATGTGGTTTACCAATCAGAGTTGAATGAGAAAAAAAAATTTCAGAACATGCTCTCCAAAAACTTCTTTGAGAATTCTTGCCCAAGAAATCATTCAAAACCCATGAAGATTAAAGAGTGGGACAAGACTTTAGTTAACCCAGGAAATCACTTTAAAACTTTGAGAAGGCTTGTATGTATTCAGAAATTTCAAAGTGTTTAAGTTATGTTTCAAGACAAGCCTCACTCATATTTATAATAGCTTTTTATAATAGAGAGTAATCGATTACACGTGCCAAATAATCGATTAAAATGACTTATGTAATCTATTAAATTATCACTTAATCAATTAGAGTGTTCAAGGCTGAATTATGGGTTTAACAACGAACAAAATAATCGATTAAACCGAGCTGTAATCGATTAAAGCAGTGAAGTTTTATATCTGAAGCCTCTTGTGCAATTGATTAAAATGTTTGGTAATCGATTAAGGCAGTGAAGGTTCCTTAAGAAACAAGCTTATGTAATCGATTACAATGTATGGTAATCGATTAAATCAGTGAAACATGATTTTCAAGATAGCTTGTGTAATCGATTACTGTATATGGTAATCAATTAAAGCAGCAATGCATTACTTTTGTTTTACACTATGTAATCGATAACAAATGTTAGGTAATCGATTAAAATGTTCTTCAATGCTTTTCCAGATTTAAAACTTAAGCAAATAATCGATTATACTATTGTGTAATCGATTAAAACAGAAGAATTACATTTTTCCAAAAACATTTCTAATTTACTTCTTTTTCAAAATAGCTTTGATTCTTTGATGAAAACACTTAAGCAAGTAAATGATTATATGCATGCAAATGCAAGGATCAACAGATTGGCTTCTCATACACTTCATTTTGGATTTCAATTTTCAAGGCATTTTAAAAGCTCAAAACATTTTTTTAAGTCAAAAGCTTCATTCTTCTTGTTGCTCCCCCTATATCCGACAATCTCCCCCTTTTTGGCTTTGAACATGCCAAATATTGATTAACCATGTGTTAAAATTTGAAGTGCTTTGAGGGATGAAAAGATAGAAGTTTTGAACTTTGTTAACCTGAAAACAAATAAGTCTCTTTGCCAAGAACAAGTGTTAAGATATCTGTTTGCATAGACATTGATCATTTACTTCCATTAGTTAGCTTCCCTGACTTAGTTTGCTCCCCCTTACTTAGATAATTTTCATCATTCATCAATTTGTAAGAACGTAACAAAAAACAGAGCAGAATAGAGAGCAAAATAAAGTTAGTTTTCAATCAAGTTATCAATCAATTTTTCTCCCCCTATTTGGCTTTTCAAAGGAAAAAGATAGCACAACAATAATGAGAAAAAGAAATGCAAATTTCATTAATCAAAGGGAAAGACAATATATGAATCAGAAAACACAAAAAACAGAGTAAAGCAATAACAGAAAATACAAGAAACCTAAACTAGTTTATCAAAATCATCAAGGACAAGCCTAGCTTCTATGTTTTCTAGCCTAGATTTCATCTCCTCCAAAGATGAATTAGCCTCAGCATTATGCTCATGATGTAGTGACAATAAGGCATCCATCTTTTGAATCATAAGAGATTCAAATGGACTGTAAGATGGTTGAGCAGAGCCTTCATCTTCAGCTTCTTCATCGGCTTCCTCTTCTTGTATAGCAGCAGGGAGTTGTTGTCCAGCCATTTGCCAACCATAAGGGGTCTTGACCATCCCTAGCTTAGTAAGATGTTTCTCTTTGATGAGGCTGTTGCTGGAGTTTGTGCTGTCAACAACCTCATTAGAGACATCTATGTTTAAATAATCAATGAACCTGGACACAAGGACAACATATGGGAAGGGATAGTTCATTTACCTTTTAGACTTAAGCATTATTTCCTCAAAAATAAGAATCCAATTCATCTGAATTGAATTTTTCACACCATACACAAGTTGTATGTCATCATCAGTGGCTTAGGCATGATTGGTGGCTCTAGGGGTCAGGATGTAGGTTATTGTGTAATGAAGAAGTCTATCTTCATGAGTCATGGGACCAGTACTCAGTGTAACGCCCGACCACTTGCAAGATCAACGACTGTCCCTACATACCAACACAAGACTTTTCAGTGTGTTTTGTCCTCACTCACACACTTCCTGATAAACTTCCCAGGAGGTCACCCATCCCAAGATTGCTCCAAGTCAAGCACGCTTAACTGTGGAGTTCTTATGTTATGGGCTACCGAAAAGTAGATGCACCTTGTTGGTATAGGTAGTACCTATTAAATCTTTTAAGTTATCCTCAATTGTACAATCCCATACCTGCACAGCCTCTGGATCCTTCTCGTTCAGGTGTGTATTCGATTCATTCATGTACCCCTCCCGCTGGAAGCCTGCCAGGAGCCGCTCCTTGTCCGTGCCTCACTGCACCGGCGATCACTCCCCGCCCTCGTCAGTGCCTGGGATGTTACACTCAGCCTAAGCTTCAACCTTATGTGAGGATCAAGAAGCATTCCCCTGTAGGTATTTATCTTACTATAGCCCTCAGCCTCTTCCTCAAATTTCTTTTCACCTTCAAAGGAAACACCAACAATAGCTTCCCAGACTTCTGGAGTGATTTCTATGGCCACTCCATTGACTTGAGACAAGAGTGTCCCATCCATGGAAGCCTTAGCACAAGTGTAGAACACCTTCACTAATTCAGGGTAAAAAGTACCCTTCATCTCAACAAACTTTTCAATCCCTGGGCTTCAATGAAAGCAGGGAATTGAAAACCTTCTTTAATAAACCATTCAAGGTCAAGGTGTTTGGGAGGACAGACTAATTTGGTGGCATTGAACTGAAGATAGGTCATTTTGTCTCTCTCAGTAGGAAACCAATGGTCTAACCTATTCATAATAGGTTAAAGGTTTCAACAGCTTTTCTCTTGGAAGTTTTAACTCTCTTAGATGTGGACATGACTAGTAAGTAAGGAAAGACTAACTGGACAGAGTTTCTAAACTCAGAGGAAGAAAGAACACAGTAATGCTTAAGAAAGAAGATGAAGATGGTGTGATTTCTTCCTTGAACATAGGCTGTATTTATAGAAGACTTTAGGCTCCAAAGTTCAAATTTGAAATAAGTAACAGTTAATTCGAATTAATCCACTAACTTTAAAGCACAGAAGATTCAAATTTTGAATTAGTTGGCAGTTGGGCAGTTACAAATTCCAAGATTTCTGCAAAATGTCTTCCCTCACCCACTCATAGCTGCAAACGACTGGGACAACTGGCGGCGAACCAACATAGGAACTGTGACGCACACGGGAGGAAGCTCTAATGCCTCTCAAAATATTTTTTCTCATCCCCCTCGAAGAAGAAGCAGGGAGGATAATAAGTGGTAGAGATTCATCCACTTTTACCTGCCAATGAGGACGAAAAGTCCTTGTCAGCTTGACAAGAACGGGTCCTATGCCTATAAGAGAAGGACCCTTCAACAGCTCCTCCATGAGTGTCCTCCTCAGAGGAATCACCGATGAAGATCACATCGTGCATAATGTGCTGTTCAACAGAACCTCCAGAATCACTACCTCCCATACCCAAAACAGAATCAGAAATGGGTGACTCAAACATTTTTAGAAGAAAATTCAAGCGAGAAGAAGAATGAAGAAGAAGATTCAAGAAAGCAAAGACATAGATAGCGAAAATGGCAGAAATCCCATCTACTTAAAGGGGAAGGAGGCTCGACGGTTATTGGCGGGGTTTAGAAACGTCCCCTAGAAGCCCGCTTAGTGATTGACAACATTTACCCACTACCGCACGATCTCCAAAAATGTGGCCACTCCTTAAGTGACACGTGTGCACGGGTAATGGGCATGGGCGACACACGTCTACCATCATTAATGAGGACATAAACCTCGTTTTTAAAAATCACATCAAACGATCACACAAAAGTTCATCATCATCAATGCCTCATCTGCCTGCCAAGTTCAGACTTATCCATTAAAGTCAAATAGTCTACCTTGGGGAATCCAGCATCCACAGCCAGGACAACCCTGTCTAGATTCAGGTTCATAAATCCAAACTAAATTTAAAGTTTTGGTTGACCTATGAAGTAACCTCGGCACATTACGTTCATCCTCGGGGGCTAACAATAATCATTATATTACTATGACACTCGACATCCTACATCTATGCTCTTTCACCTCTTTTGCCTACAAATTGACTCAGAGGCTGGGGGCTTATGTACAACCCAAAATAGTAAAATGACACGTGGCTGTCACATAAAGGTCACCATACACATGGACACCTTCTACGTCAGCACTGCTACATTAATGGTGCTTATTCAGCCTCCAAGTAACAACCCAGACACACACGTCCGGGTTCCATGTCAGCATTGTTACAGGAGCGCGGACGTCGACCTTCTACAAGAGCACAGACATCAACAATATTATCTCTTTATTAACAACATATCAAATATGTCAGGATATTCATAGGTGCAACCACCTTATCATATAAATATCCCAACAAGTTATCTACAAGTTGTTACTTATCTACAAGTAACAATATATCAATAAGGTACATATTATCCTCTATTTGAATTAGATAACTGCCTACTATTATCTGTTATTATCTTATCAATAGATTATCAATAAACAAAGGCACAAGACCCATACTCCACGCTATAAATACAACCTTACAAGTTCTCTCTAATATACTCCGAATACACTTGATTCTACACTCAATTCACACTCCGGAATAAACCCAAAATCATTCTATACTTATACTCATACTCTTATTCTTATAACACTCAATTATTCTTTATAATTGATGTACTTACTTGAGTGTCAGAGTGTCTTTACTTTGTTTTGCAGGTCCCTCCTCTGAACAAGGCCGAATCACCTCCCGACTTGCAGAATTTGGAGTCCACTTAGACCACGTCTAGCTCACACGTGGAATTTCCAGATTTTGGTAAGAACATGAACTAAGCTAAACACTAGGACTATAGTATCAACTCCTATAAATAAAGTTTTCAATACACATTCTTGGGCATAATTCCAGTTACCATTACAACAAAGTTGACTTGTGGACTAAATAAAAAAGAAATAGCAGATAGCTACTGTTGTATTATTGCAGCCTGAAGAATTAATCAATTAGAAGCACTGGAATAAGAAGGAGTTATATCCTGTACTACGCAATCGCTTAACAGAGATATGGTTTCCCCATGTTATTGATCTAGTTGAGCTTCAAGGTATTACTCTGAAAAGGTATCTTTAATTTTCTATATTAGAGTATCCGTATTTGGATAAAATTTAATTTTATTTCCTATTTATTTGATTTTTTGTGTGCAGAATTTCCAAATTTAAAGTTGCAGGCAACTTGGACCCTACAAATCAAGAAAAAAGACTTGTTAAAGCTATGATAAGTTTTTTTGAGGTATATTATATAGAGATTTACTATTGAAGTCGTTAATTGTCCATTTTTGCATGCAAAATATTCATTGATGTGCTGATATGGGTGGTGTCTGTTTCTCATTTAATTCGGTGTTGGCATTCTGTGTACTTGTTTCCTATCATAAGCAAACCATTCTCTTCATTGGTGTAATTTAGATTCTTGCTTGCATTATTTTATCATGTAGCTACTTGCTGCTATAGTGATTAATTCTTTGATCTATTAATACTATTACTATTATTATTATTATTATTCATTTGCTATTTATTACTCCTATGCTTTTCAATGGTACAATAAATTGCATCCAGGGACAATGCTTACAGTGAGAGATGCCATTTCTTCGGTTGACTTTTTTATTGCAATGGAAGAAAGCTTAGGACCTGAGTATGCTCTTCTTCTTGGGTTGATTTGATTTGTCTTAATTTGTTGTGGAACGAGAACCATTCTTTGACCAAATGAAGATGGTGAGATTAAGAACTTGACTGTAGAGTCTTTTTACTTCATTATAGAAAGAGCTTGAAGCTGAGATGAAAAGATTGAGGCTTGAATTGAAGCAAGCTATGGACATGTATAACTCAGCTTGCAAGCAGGCAAACTCAGCCAAAAATTAGGTCATGTTTAACCATGCCATATATATATATATATATATATATATAGGAAATAGTGATGGGAGCAACTAATCAAAATCTGAATTCACTCAATTGTAATGTATGGTAAGCTTAACTTAATAATTACCTCATAAGTTGTACCTAATTAGGTGATATCTAATTAGTTCCTAGTATAAAAATATTTATACTAATTAACAGTACATAAAAATAAATTATTTTGTAATAACTACTTTAAAAAGTCAAATTTAGGATGATTTAGACATTGATAGTATGCAGACATTGGATGATAATTAAACTCTTAGAAAATTTCTACAGATCATTTGTGCTAAACACAAACTAATTTCTAAAGAATAAGTTTTATCGTTCATTAACCATGATGCTCTATAGTCAGGTTGTTATGGTTTTAACGCTTAACTAAAGGTGTCAAATGAAAATTATAAAATGAATCTAGAATATAATATGTGGATTGGTTAACGGACATATTAGATTCGTCAATGTAAAATGGAAGAAGACTGTAACGTTGAGGTAGTTAGGTTGTCTCAAGAGTTAGCTCTTGCACTGGCAGAAAAGAAGAACATTAGAGCCAAAGCTGCATTAGAAGCAGCTGAGGAAGCCAGGAGGAGGGCTGAATAGGAAGCACAAAGAAGAAAGGATGCAAAGATGAAGGCCAGGATAGAGGTAGAAGAGAAGGATCAAACATTATCAACGTTGGCTTATAACGATAATCGGTATAGAAAATACAACATAGTGGAGATTAAAGCAACCACAGAAAAGTTCTACCAATTAAACAAAATTGGTGAAAGTGGATATGGACCTGTGTATAAAGGCCACCTTGATTACACCTAATTGCAATTAAAATTTTAAGGCTTAATGTTGTTCAGGACATGAAGCAGTTCCAACAAGAGGTAACAACACTATTTTTTATATATAAATATGTGACTTTTAAATTTTTTTTCCACATGCATTTACCATGCACCATATGGATAGTAAGTACATTTGCATATTCTAACTAGTATCATTTAATTCGGAATATGAAGTCGCTAGATATTTCAATTTTGAAATATCTTTTGACAAAAGAATAACATATGAAAATCTTCTAATCAGTGTCCATAGTCTTTATGGAGTTACAATAGTAGGAAAGGAGAGATTTTATTGGAAAAGAAAACATTTGGTGTATTATTTGAAATACAACAGTTTTTTTATACTTGATTTTTAATTAATTAAAAGCATTAAGATAAAGATAAAGATTTACATGAAATTTTTATAATGCTAGAGTGGCAGAGGACGAGATGAGTTTGTTGTTGCTAAGGAGAGCATCACTACATCAAGCCATCAGAATCCTCGACACGCACCCACCAAATCCATAGGGATCAAACTTGACGGAAGACCTGAATAGAAAAACATTTAGGTCACTGCCACATCAAGTGGTGTAAGTGTTACGGATAAACAAAGATAGGCTCAATTATCTATAATTCAAATATTTAAATTCTCAACCCATTATCATAACCACTAATGAACAGAAGATATAATATCACAACCGTTATCTTTCAGTTATCTAAATATCCTAAAATCTTGGCAAAAGATAGTGGGCTTCAACCGTCAATCCATCAGGGTCTAGGTCAGTATCCTATAAATAAAGTATCCTCCATGGTGAAAGGTACACAATTCTGACTCTCTCTTTTCCATTCACACAGCACATACTGCACGCCTATCGTGTTGTATATCTCTGTTGTGATCTTCTTCTTCCTTGAGGTGCTTCAACCCTATAAGCATCTTGAGAGAGAGAGAGAGAGCCTGATCCTACATAAATCATCCAACAATCCTTGTTGGACATTTCTGTTCTCTCTGAGCAGAACAGTGGCGCCGTCTATGGGGACGATAAATTTTGAATCCCACAAACTCACAATGGTTAACACCAGAAGGCACCAGATCGCTAGACGCAGCGAACCACCCAAAAATTTGAACCTGGAAAATGTGGTGGTGGAAGATGCAGTTTCCCATACTGCCTCATCCTGGGCGGGTCCAGCAACCCGTATGGCGGCCAACCCACCACCAGCCGCAGAGGAGGAACCGGAGACCACGCAGCGCTTCATCTAGAATGCTCTAAATTCTCTTTTAACTCAAATGGAGAATTTAGAGAAGCGATATGAGCTTCAACGACAGGAAGATATCCAGAATCTCATAACCCAGTTAGACGAACGTAGTGCTAAACGCAGAAAGGAGGAACATCATCGCTTCCAAAATACCAAACATCCGACTCGCAATATGGAGAACCCAGCAACGGGACATACCGAGCATCCCCATGCAGCAGCAACAAGACAGGGACCAGAGACATCGGCTCCCACTGCCGAGACTGGCAATAGGGAACCGATCAATCAATCCAACCAAGGCAGAGTATCCCATTCTCGATCATATAACGAGGGACTTCATATTTCCTCGGCCATCGCCCCAGATTGTACCGCCGTGGAAAGACCAATAGGAGGGATCATACGCCAGCATGGATGAGAAGATGACACTTATCGGAGGAAGTATCGTCGAGGTCAGCAAAACAACAGCCCATTTGTCGATAGAATTGTAGATGCTCAATTCTTAGAGGACTTTGATGGCTCCTTTTTATCCAAATACGATGGAAGCCAGGATTCTCAGGTGCATATTGATGAATTTGACATGCAAATATGCGTTCGAGGTATTGATGAGCCCATAATCTCATGGATCTTCACTAATACTTTGACTGGAGCTACCCAAACCTGGTTTCATACTCTGCCGCCACTTTCTATCCAAAATTTTGAAGACTTTGGCCAGAAGTTCTTGTTAAATTTCGCGACAAGTAAGAAGCAGCCAAAATCAGAGTTTGCTCTGGGGAAAGTATGCCAGCAGCCCGGGGAAACATTGCAGAGTTACCTGGATCGATTCAAGGAAGCCACTTTACAAGTACAAGTCTTGGAAGATAAGGTCCACGTGCATCTCATCTCAGCCGGGCTCAACGGATCCTCCTGCCTCGCCAAGTTGATTTATAAAGATCCTATAAAATCTTTAAATGAGTTCAGGATCCGGTCCAAGAAATACTTGGAGTTGGAGCAAATGGAAATCGCCAACTCGGTTCCGAGGGAAAATAAAAAACCCTCATCACCAAGGAATCGACGTCAGGAGAATGAACAATCCAGCCGACCTCCTGCAAACGTCCCCATTGGCCGACCTCCACGAAACACTCCTGACCTCCGCTTCAGGCCTAGGAAGTATGAATGGAAATTTGACAAGTATGCTCCATTGACTACTTCACGAGGTCAGATATGGAAAGAAGTGGCTTTTACCGAGATGCGGAAAGTAGACCGTCCTCCTCCAATAGTAAGAAAGGAAGGATTAGATTATTCCCGATATTACGATTTTCACAACGGACCGGGTCATACGACCGACCAATGCTGGGAGCTCTGAGATGCAATAGAAAAATTTGTTCGTGAAGGCAAACTGTGGCAATATGTCATTCGAACTCAGGGGCACTAAGGCAAAAGAAAAAGTTAATAGGAAAATAAACATCGAGAGGACAAGAAAAGCAAGAAGGACGATGACTTCCCAGAACCCGAGATCGAATGTAATTTCATTTCGGGGGGCATGGGAGGTGGAGGCGATACGACCAATCAGCGAAGAAAATTCCTCAAGGAGGTATTGTCAATAAGAGATCAACCGAGGTTCAAAGAAAGCAGCAAGGGAAGTAGTAAGAAGGCCCCACCCCCATTGATTTATTTCCCCGAAGAAGATATGGAAGGGGTGGTGCCCGGCCACGAGGACGGTCTCGTCATAACGGGAATCGTGGCTAATTTTCGGGTCAAAAGGATATTCGTCGATAATGGTAACTCGGTCGACATCATCAATTTGAGGTCATTTAAGAAAATGAACCTGAAACAAGAAGATTTGAAGCCATGCCAAACCATGTTGATAGGCTTTAATGGGCATCGGTTTAAAAGGCGCTATCGACCTCCAACTCACGCTGGGAACGAAGAACAGGTCACATTTACTACCGCTGAGTTCTCCTCACCATATAACATTATCCTGGGCAGGCCAACGCTTCCCAATGGGACATATTGATGTCTACTAAGCATCAGAAGATGAAGATGATCGGACACCGCGGCCGAGTCATTACAATCTGCGGGGATCAGAAGGAATACAGGCAATGTTACTATAATACAAACAAGGAAACTGAAGCCGGCCCATCTTTCCCGCCTCGGATAAGGCAAGGAGATCCGGCAGAGCATCGGATCGAGAGACATCCATCCCGAAAGTCAGTCAATCTGGTGGAGCTAGATATGCGGGATATCGAGGAATAGAGACCAGAGCCGGTGGACGAGCTTGAAGACATCCAGATCGGAAGCTCCCCAGAGCAAATCGCAAAAGTAGGCAAACAAAATGATCCATATACCAAAGGCAAGTTAATCCAATGCCTGAGGGAAAACCAAGACGTCTTTGCCTGGAAGGTTTCCGAGATACCCGGAATCAAGCCTACCTTCTGTTGTCACAAGTTAGCAATCTATCCCGGCTCTAAACCAGTGGCACAGAAGAATAGGAAGCTCGGCCCGGATAGAAAGCAAGCTTTGCCAAAACACATTGAAGAATTAATAGAAGCCGGATTCATAAGACAAATACAATACACGATGTGGCTTTCCAACGTAGTAATGGTAAAAAGTCCAACGGGAAGTGGCAAGTTTGTGTTGATTACATAGATTTGAATAAAGTCTGTCCTAAAGACTCATACCCGATGCCGAGTATTGATCAACTTGTAGATAACTCTGCCGTTTCCAACTGTTATCATTCATGGACGCTTACTCTGTATAAATCAGATACCTATGTACCCGGATGATCGAGAGAAAATCGCGTTCCGAGGTATCGAAGCAAATTATTGCTACGATGTAATGCCCTTCGGATTAAAAAATGCCGGAGCAACTTATCAACGGATGATGAACAAAGTTTTTGCAGATCAGATTGGGCATAATGTTGAGGTCTACATCGATGACATGATCACGAAGACGGCTGCAAGCGGAGATCATATCCAGGATTTGGAAGAAACCTTCCATAAACTAAGGCAATACAACATACGTTTGAATCCGTTGAAGTGTGCTTTTGGGGTAAAGGCTGGGAAGTTCCTGGGATTTATGTTGACTCATCGGGGAATAGAAGTGAACCCAGACAAGTGTAAAGCTGTTCTTGACATGCAATTTCCCGCTAATAAGAGAGAAGTCCAACAGCTAACAGGAAGGATGACGGCCTTAACCCGGTTTCTCCTAAAATCCGCGAAAAAGGCCCTTCTTTTCTTCAAATTATTAAAGAAGGAAGCCAGTATAAGATGGAACCCGGCGTGTGAGGAGGCTTTTCAGGAGATCAAAAATTGCTTGGCCTCACGCCCAGTACTCTCGAGACCAGAGCCCAGCGAAACACTCATCTTGTATTTCTCGGTCGGAGAGGAAGCCATAAGTGCGGTCCTAGTTAGAGAGGTGGGCAAGTCTCAGTCGCCAGTTTATTTTGTGAGCTAGGCCCTTAAGAACTCGGAGTTACGCTACCAGAAGCTTGAAAAGGTGGCTTTCGCTCTGCTCACTACAGCCAAGAGGCTTCACCCGTATTTTCAAAGCCACACCATTGTCGTGAGAAAAAATCAACCCATCCGGCAAGTGTTACACAAGTCGGATTTGGCGGGAAGAATGATGAATTAGGCCATACAATTGTCCGAGTTTGATATCCAATATGAAGCTCGCCACGCCATCAAGTCTCAAGCTCTGGGCGATTTCATGGTAGAATTAACCCCGACATCATCCACCCAACAGGAGAATAGGGTGTGGAAAGTATATGTTGATGGGTCATCCAATTCTAAGGGAAGCGGAGCCGGGATTATTGTCGAAAATCCCGAGGGCGTATCACTCGAACAATCACTGTAGCTTAATTTTCTGACTTCTAATAATCAAGCAGAATATGAAGCACTGATTGTCGGGTTAAAATAGGTCAAAGAACAGGGAGCATTAAGAGTCAATGTCTTCATTGATTCGTAACTTGTTTCAGCACAGATTGAGGGGAGATATCAAACCAACTACATATGTTGCTAAAGTAAAGGAAATTATAGCAGAATTTGATGAAGTTGTCGTCGCCCATATTCCGAGGGAGGAGAATGCCCGAGCTGACATATTGTCAAAACTGGCAAGCACAAAAGGAACGGGTAACCACAAAACAGTCATCCAGCAGGAACTCGCCCAGCCGGCATGCATCATGGTGATCCTAGTAGCTGAAGACTAGAAGAGGCCTATCATCAATGACTTAGAACAAGGGATAATTCCAGACGAAGTAATAGAGGCGAAAAGATTGATCCGAGAGGCTGCTATGTACGTAATTGTCGATGGCAAATTTACCGCCGAGGCCTCCATACCCCACTACTATTATGTCTAAGTTCAGACCAAGTCGAATACGTACTCACTGAGATACATTAGGGGATTAATGGCCAGCATATGGGTGCAAGGGCTCTGGCATTAAAAGCTCTTCGTGGAGGATACTTTTGGCCGACGATGAAGGCAGACGCAGCAGAGCATGTGAAGAGATGCGATAGTTGTCAAAAGCATGCAAAGATATTATGGACCCCTCCATCCGAGCTTAATTTAATCACAGCATCGTGGCCTTTTTACAAGTGGGGAATGGATCTGTTGGGACCATTTAAGGCAACGAAAGGTCAAATGAGATGGTTAATAGTAGCTATTGACTATTTTACCAAGTGGATTGAGGCCGATCCCTTGGCCGCCATCACCTCGGCCCGAGTTCAAAAATTCTTTGAGCGCAACATAATAGCGAGGTTTGAAATTCCGGCAGAAATTGTCACCGATAATGAGACACAATTCGCTGACAAGACTTTTAAGGCCATGATGACTGGATTCCACATCAAACATCACTTTGCCTCAGTAGAACATCCACAATTAACGACCAAGCAGAAGCGGCAAACAAAATTATTCTCGACGGATTAAAGAAACGAATGCAGGAAGCCAGCCCCAAATGGGTTGAACAACTTTATTATGTTTTATGGGCCTACAGAACTACGGCCCAAACAGCTACCGGAGAAACTCCATTTCGGATGACATACGGTTGCGAAGCCATGATACCTGTGGAGATCGGTCGATCATCATGGAGAAGGCAGCGTATGTCACAAGTAGAAGACAATAACACTGCATTAGCCGCCGAGCTGGATTTGATAGAGGAAGTCCGAACCACGACGCATTGTCGAGATTTATATAAGAAGCAAAAGTTGGCCCAGAGATTTAACAAAAAGGTGAAGCCGAGGTCTTTCGAAGAGGGTGATCTCGTGCTACGACGAGCAGATATCAGAAACAAGAATGCCCGAGATGGGAAGTTAGCACCAAATTGGGAAGGACCGTACCGAGTCGCTCAAAATCTGGGGCAAGAAGCGTACTTGCTAGAAACTCTGGAGGGTAAACAAGTCAAACGGACATGGAATGTTGACAAGCTAAAGAGATATTACAGCTGAAATTGCGAAGCTGGGATTAAATCCATGCGTTTCCCTTTAATTGACTTTAAGTCCGTCATAGGGATCATGGATCAATAGTTTACCATGTGTTTCCCTTTAATTGGCTTCAAGTCCATTATAAGGATCATGGATCAATGTTTTTGCCATGTGTTTCCCTTTAATTGACTTTAAGTCCGTCATAGGGATCATGGATCAATGTTTTTGCCATGTGTTTCTCTTTAATTGACTTTGAGTCCGTCATAGGGATCATGGATTTTCATTACGTGTTTCCCTTTAGTCATATTTTCATTCTTTTATGGGGATCACAGAGTAAATTTTTCATGTGTTTCTCATTAATTGATTATGTAAGCTGGGAATGTAATGCCCGAGCAAATCTTTCATTGAGATCATGAAATCTATGTAATCTTCGAAGAATGTCAATAAAAGTCCTTGTTGAAGGAAATTATATATACATTGTGCACAAGTTTGGAGGGCTTAGTCATTGTTTTGTATTATCTCGACCCTGATCAAGCCAACGTAACCATTATTCACGGATAAATCATCGGGTAGTCTGAAAGAATTACATCCATAGATTAATGTTATGAAATACACTAACAGTTGCTAAGACTGGAATATGATTCCAAAATGATATTTAAAACCCGACTAATGATTCGGGTAAGATAATACTTGGCCATTAGAGCCAAAATAATACTCGGAACATACAGGAATATCCAGATTGGAGAAAGTAAAGCAAACCAAGGATGATAAAAGGTGAATGCATTAATAGAAGAAATTGTATGCATATTCAAATAAAGTTGACCACGGAAATATCAAAAGATTGTTTGGGGAAAGCAATTAATATTACAACTAAAATCGGCTTCTCGGCCCTTTAAACATTTCCCCGGGTTTAATCTTCCTCGCTATCGGAGATAGTTAACAACTGGCCACCACCGACGTAGGACTTGAAATGCATACCCGTGGTGTTCAGCTTGAAGTCGGGGTTCAGGAAACGAATCTGATCCAGAGCATTATTGAAAGAGGCTTCGGTAGACCGGGCTACTTGCGACCGCATGAAAACAAGCTTGTTGTTAGTATCAGCCAAGTCTTTCACCGCTGTGTCATTAAGGGTGATCAGCTGGTTACAATGGTCGCGAGCATCCCGGGCCCTGCCTCGAGCAACGGATAAACCATGCTCCAATTTGGCCACCGTGGCATGAGAGGACTCTGCTTCAAGCTGAGCTCGGGAAGCCTCAAGCTCGGAAGTCATTCTAGCCACCAATTATTGTGCTTCCTTTGCCTCGGCACGGGATGCCTCCAACTCCTTCGCCGAAGCCGCCACATCCTCCTGAGCTATGTCAAGCTCCTTTTGAAGCCGCCGAGTCTCATCTTGAGAAGCTTCAAGCTCGGCAGCCACCTTGCAAGCTTTTTTATTTAAAGTAGCCAAGCTTTCAACCAAGGTGGCACTCTTCAAAGAGGCTAGCTCGATCATGCTCAGCTCCTCCATCTCGACGGCTGACAGGGGCACCAGTTCAAAATACCTTTTTGGCGCCCGAGCAACTTAGAAAAATTCTTGAGTGACACCCTTCTCCCAAAGAGTTTTGGGCGCCAATTGAATGTGCTGCTCAGAAGACTCGGGCACCGGAGTCGAGGTACCGGTAGAACGGCGCTTGAACGATCCAGTGGCCAACATTTCCGAGATGGCATCTGCCATAGGTACATCGAGGTCGATGGCGGGTGCCTCATGCACGGGTGAAGAAGTTGGAGCAGGAACTTCTAAGGTAGCCTCTGAAACAGGGTCGGCAGGAGCTGGAGCTGGAGTTGGGACGGGGTCATTAGCCTTCGCCTTGCCTTCCCCAGTCACCTTCCGTTTCTTTCGTGATTAGAGGGCTACAAGATGATCGGGCCTCGGAATGGGAGCAGAATCCATTTCGACCACTGCACAATACAATAGAAGCAAATGTTAACAAGAAATGTTCACTCTTATCATCATTAAAGGAAATTTAAACTAACCACATTTAATATAATAAGCTATGGGAGCCAGACTCTGCAATTCTTTGTAAGACATTATACGAGCTGCAGAGGAAGCGTCAGAATCCGACAACCAAGTCTCATCGGTACGATAGAAAGAGGGAGGTAGGTCATGATGACTGGAAGACCAGTACAAGGGAAACTTCCAGGAACCCGAAGGAGAATCGGAAGCACGCGAGAAAAAGGGATGGTGGCCGGGCTCGGCAACAACTTTAAAGAACTTATCTTTAAAGCCCTTAAAAGACTCGGCATGTAGGGAAAAAAGCCTACGGTCAGACTGGCCACGGTCATTACGACCTTGGAACGAGGTCCACCCCTTTCCTATCGACAGGCTCTTTACCCGATCGGCCAGTATGAACAGTAAAGAAATAAAAGAATAAAGAATAAGTACAAGAGATTTCTAGTTTCTGACATAAAATTTCAAAAGCTTGTATAAAAGCCCAGCCATTAGGGTGAATTTGGGAAGGGGTGACATGCAAATGGTCTAGCACCCGCATTTGGAAGTCGGAAAAGGGAAAGCTAACTCCCAATCGGGTAACTACATCCCAATAAAAGAAAAAGAATTTAGGATCGTCCCTTTCCCGGGTAGAGCAAATAGGCTCATCCGGGCGGGGAATGCAAACTCAAAAACCCTCCTGAATCCCAAGGGGAAGTGAGGCAAGGTGTAACACCCCGTAGGCCTCCGGTGCGTTATCATTAATAATATCAGTTTAGCGCTTAATAAACATAAAATATTACTCAGCGGAAGCATCGAATCGTTTTTCTTGATTCATTATGTATGGAATAACCAAAACTGTAAAAATACAAAACAATCGCATGCTGATCCAGTTCATATTTCAAAAGCCATACAGTATAATTATACAGGCAGGTAACAGATATAAGACACTTATACTCAGGGAAATGGTACGTATCATATATCACAAAGTTCTGTACATATACATATCACTGTCC
>PYAF01004145.1:140340-158655 GCA_007407185.1 Glycine tomentella | reverse complement strand
TTTTGGAGTCAGAAATTCCTCCATTCAAGACATCCACTCTAAAACACTCCCTTGGTTCTTTTGGATTTTCATGTATGTTTGCTGAAAAAGATCCACCTCTATTCTCAGATAGTTGTTTTGCAAGTTGTTCAACCTGAACTTCAAGATTTTTTATGGAAGCCTCAGTGTTCTTTTGATTTGAAATGGACATCTGCATAAAGTGAGTTAAAGTATCTTCCATTTTTTATATTCTATCAGGCTGAGCTTCTTGTTGTTGTGGTGGTGGAACTCTATTTGAAGAACTTGCATAAGAGTTGTTAGAAGGACCTGCAAAAGAAGAGTTAGTTGGACCATAATATGCATTATCATTTTGTTGCCTCCAGCCATAAGAACCTGGACCATTTTTGTAGCCTTGGTAATTTCCATGGAAGTTCTGTTGAGATCTGGTCTGATTCTGCATATAATAAGCCTGCTCTTCTTGTTGGCAATCACCATTTAGTTGAGGAAGTTGGCCTATTTGTTTGGTCAAGGCCTCTATTTGTTGAGTCAAGAGCTTGTTCTGAGCTAGAATTGCATTTTGAGTATCCAGCTCCGTTATACCTTTTCTTTGCATCGGAGGTCTATCTTGATAAGATTGGTAATCACTGGTTTATGGAGTCAATGATTATAATTGCTTCCTCCGGGCTCTTTGACATCATCGTACCTCCAGCTGAGGCATCAAGAATCATCTTGGTTTGGGGTCTCAAACCACTGTGGAAAATGTGCAACTGTGCAATATCATCAAAGTTATGGTTTGGACACCTACGCAGTAAAGATTTGAATCTCTCCCATGTTTCACAGAGAGGTTCATTATACCCTTGGGAAAAAGTAGCAATTGCTGACTTTGCATTTATGAATCTAGATGGAGGAAAGAATCTAGCAATAAATTTCTCCTCCACTTCTTCCTAAGTGCTAAGACTTTTGTTTGGTTGGGATTGAAGCCAAGTCTTTGCCTTACCTGTTAAAGAAAATGGAAAAGCTCTGAGGTAGACAGCTTCAGCATCTTCCTCAGAAGCTCCCATGGTACTGCATAGCTCCATGAAGGTAGACAAATGAGTGTATGGATCTTCATGATCTAGTCCAGTGAATGGATGTGATCCAATAAGACTGAGTAATGCGGGCTTTAATTCCACAACCTTCTTACTGAAAGGAGGAATAACTATGCTGTTGTAATGCTTTGGTCTTTGTTGATACGCATAGTCACCAAGAGTCCTCCGTGGTGGTCTATTTTCTTCTCCCCCTCCTTTATCAGCCATAATATAAATTACAGGTGGCTTTACTGGTAAAGAAGAATCAAAATAGAAGAAGATTTACTCGGTTGCTTTTTTTATTGTTTTTGTTTCTTTTCCTTTATGGTCTTGGTAATTTCTAAATTTAATAACGATGTATCTGCAAGAAATTTACCTCAAAAAGGAAAAAGGACAAACTTGAAATAATTTGTAAGTACCGAGGTTAGGGAAAATAAAATAAAATAAAACACAAAAGAATTTATACAAAATCAAAATAACGAAAGTAAAGAAAAAGTCCTATTCAAATGAAAAATTAAATTTGAAAGAACGGAGTGAGCGACTCAAGTCCCCGGCAACGGCGCCAGAAACTTGTTAGACTATTGGCAAGCGTACCAATTGTCGTTGTAAGTTACAAAATTTATAAAAGTTTGTCTCCACAGGGACTTGTTCTACTCAGTTAATCCAAATAGAATTCAACAATTGAATAGTTATGTACAACGAGTATGGTCGAAGTTTTGATGATTTTACGGAAATAACGAAAGATTACGAAAGATTACGGAAGCTAATAAAACAATTTTAATTAACTAAAGAAAAGCGTAGGATTGAGTTTCATCATTCATACCTCGGTATCCAATTAATATTACCATGTATAAATCATTTTCTATTATTATTGATGCACACATTAATTAACCTCGAATCGATTCCTCGCAATCGAGTTCTATGGATATTTACCGAATATCGATCCCTCGCATATGAAATAAATAACCTAGCATTACAAACATAATCGCGTGCTATTTGCAATCTAAACGTTATGCTCTATTCCTAGCAACGTAACGTAAAGAGTAAAATTATTCAGTTCAAATCCTAAGAGTACTTTCCAGTTAAACTTAGAATCCAATTTCGTGAAACTAGTGATCAAGTACAATCAAGCATTAAGAACGGAATAAAATTACCAATAATAAATAGAAAAGACTTATGTATAAATAAATATTAAAAGAGATACTTAAAAGTAGAAGATTACATCCAATCCTTTAAGAGAAACTAACCAAACATGTAGAGAACCTCCTTAAAAGAAGAATTGATGAAGGGCCCCATCACCGTTTCTTTCAGGCAGAGTCTCCACATTAAATCTCACTTCTCTCACTTTCCTAACCTACCTAATACTAATATTTAAGAGCCTAAACTAAAGAAAAAGCTTAAAAGAAGCAAGGAAGAGAAGAATGGAGGTTGAGAGGAATGTTTTGCCTTTGGAGGGTGCATGACTATTTATAGAGATGGATCTGCTCGAGTTCACTCGCCCAAGCGACCATTTTTGCCTTTGTTTGGTCACTTGGGCGAGTTAAGACCAACTTGCAGCCCAAGTTGCACGTCCACTTGGCCAATTGAAGGCCCATTTGCAGCTTTAACTCGCCCAGGCGACCAAAATACACTATATTAACTTGCTTGGGCGAGTTAAAGTACCTCCAGAAGCTTCTTTTTGCCTAATTTGCTTTCTGTACCCCCAGGTTTGCTGTTATGAGTCATTTTTGGGTCTGATTTGCTTTCTGCACCTCCCAGGTCTGCTATGTAAGCCCTCCTTGCTTGCTTTGCTTATTCGGAAGCCTCGAAAATCCACGGAATCTATCAAAATACAAAACACGATTGGATTAATCTTCCAAAATATAAAAACTACATTCATACAAGTAATAAATATAATTTAACTAGGTTTAGGGTAAGTTTATAAGCAAAGTTATTGAAATCAAAAGATAAGTGCCTGCATTTGAAACTTGAATTTAATTGAATTAATGCACTTATCATTGTTACATAAAATCAACATCGGTTGTCTTTGTAAAACCAATGTTGTTACATCAAATCAACATCGGTTCTGGAAAGAAAACCGATGTGGATTTCATGTTACAACATCAGTCTTCTTTCCAAAACCGATGTCGTTACATCAAATCAACATCGGTTTTTATAGGTATTGATAGTTAACATCGATTTTTGTCGAAAACCGATGTTAATATTCGATCATTGTAAACCTTTACGTTTTTAATTTATCATATATCCACATCGGTTATTGATGGAAAACCGATGTTGTTTGATTTCGTTAACATCGATTTTCAAAACCGATGTTAACATGCACACTTTCAACGTCACCTGATTCCACATCGGTTCAAAACCGATGTGGAATGTCAAACATAACCTATGTCAAAGACCGTTTTTCTAGTAGTGAGGAGACCTTTGTGTTACGTGCCATGATTTTTAGTACCATTAATGACTTTCTAGCATACGATAATTTGAGTGGATTTAGTGCGAAAGGACACTATGCATGTCCAATTTGTGAGAAAGAGACATCCTTCATCCAACTTAAACATCCCAAAAAGATTGTTTACATAAGGTATCGAAGATTTCTTAACCTTTATCACCAATATCCCCGATTGAAAAAAGCCTTTTATGGAAGTCAGGAGAAGCAGTGTGTGCCAAAGCCTTTAACTGGACATCAAGTTCACAATCGTGTTCAGAACATCCTCACTATCTTCGGGAAGACTCAGAAGAAAGATGCTAATGACAAAAACTTTGGGAAAAAAAGGTCAATCTTTTTTATCTTCCATATTGGTCCGATCTTGATGTAAGACATTGTATAGACGTAATGCATGTTGAGAAAAATATTTGCGATAGTTTAATTGGCACCCTCCCTAACATTAAAGGCAAAATCAAGGATAATTTGAAATGTCGCCAAGATCTGGTTGAGATGGGTATTGCGACCAATTACATCCAATTAGTAAAGGTCGACAAACCTATTTTCCCCCAGCATGTCACACATTGTCAACAAAAGAAATAAAAGTTTTTTGTCAGTGTTTGCGGGGTGTGAAGGCCTCATAAGGATACTCTTCAAATATCAAGAGCCTTGTTTTCGTCAATGATCTCAAATTGGTTGGTTAAAGTCTCATGATGTCACGTGCTAATGCAACAAATATTTCCTGTAGCGATTCGAGGTATTTTTCTTGACAAAGTAACGGTTGCCATAACTCAGTTGTGTTTTTTGTTTAATGTTGTATGTAGGAAAGTATTTGACCTGACACAATTGGATGATTTGGAGAATTAGGCAGATATTATCCTTTGTCAATTGGAAATGTTTTTTCCTCCATCATTTTTGACATAATGGTCCACTTAATTGTTCATCTCGTTAAGGAGATCAGGTTGTGCAGCCCTATGTTTTTACATTGGATGTATCTGATTGAGTGGTATATGAAGGTCTTAAAAGGTTATACTAAGAATTAATCCCGACCTGAAGCATCCATCGTTGAAAGGTATGTTGCGGAAGAATGTATTGAGTTTTGTTCTGAATACATTGTCATAGGTAAACCTGTAGAGATCCCAGCAAGTTGTCATGACCAGTCATGTGGAGGAAAGGGTACACGAGGGTTCAATGTTGTAACCAAGACTAGAGACGATGTTTCACAAGCTCATTTGTATGTTTTTAATAACATGCCTGAGGTTGTGACTTACATAGAAACTCACAAACAATATGTGGCCCAACTCACCCAAAAATGAACATGATGAAGGTTTTGCAACTACATAATAAAACTTTCATTAGCTGGTTTAAGAAAAATATCTTAAGTGATGACAATGTTTCCTCAACATTACAATAATTGCTATTGGTCCGAATTTGAATGTACCCACATGGAAGGGGTATGATATCAACAACTACTCCTTCTACACAAAGTCGCAAGATGAAAAAGTACTATTCAAAATAGTGGGGTTAATGTTGACGCTGATTCTGAACACTTTTGTGGTGCATCTGATAATAACCCAATTAGAGCATCGACGCCATACTTTGGAGTTATTGAAGAAATATGGGAGCTTGATTATAGTGTCTTCCGAGTTCCAGTTTTAAGTGTAAGTGGGTTGTGGAAACACCGGTGTGCATCAAGATCATATGGGATTTACGTTGGTAGAACTTGATAAGGTCGGGTACAAGGACGAACCTTTCATCATGGCAGAGCAAGCAAAACAGGTGTTGTACATCCAAGATCTATGTGACTCAAGATATTCAGTGCTTCTACAGGGAAGAACATCTATGATGATTCATCATTTACGTGATGATGCAGCACTTGATATTTGTGAAATACTTGTTTTCTCGACTACAATGTTGTCCTTAATTGAGGACAATGTCGTTGATCATGATGAAGGTTTATGGGAGAACAACAATGTATAACTGCTTCTTACCAAAGTAAAGTATTGATTTGTTATAACGTTTTTGAATTAATTGTTCTAAATATGTTTATCCAAATTTAATACTTAATACTTATACATTTAACTAATTTTGTACAGGTGTTTGTGGTTTTTTTTCACAGTGATGGCACCACCCCTCCTCCACCATCCCTTCCCCATTCAGAAGATAATCATTTTGAGTCGACGTCCAGGAAAAGTAGACAATCGACCCACCTAAGAAGCTTGATTGTTAGAAGCTTTGATCACCCAAGGCCAACGGTTAACCTAAATCCTGGAAGTGCGAAGGCATTTGGGCCAAACAAAGAAAAATTCCATAGCTATCTTGGGGTTATGGCAAGAGAAAAAATACCTATTCTCCATTCTACTTGCAATGACGCTCCAAAATCGTTGAAGGACCTAATATGGGATGACATTATGGTAAAAATGAAAATTGAACATGTTTCTTACAATAAAATTTAACTGAAACAGATTGTTGTTTAATTGTAACATTTTATATTGTAATGCATGCAAAATTTGATATCCCAGAAGCAGCAAAAGCCAAGAAGAAGGTCATGTCCTCGGTTAGCACTAGATGGAGACAATTCAAGTCTTCCTTAACCACTAAGTACACGTATGCTAACTTAGATAGCGAAACTCAACAGGAGCCTTCATTGAAATATGGTATAGATTCTCAAACTTAGGAGGAATTTTTTGCTAGGAGAAAAACACCTACTTGGCAGGTAATTTGTGAATATGTTAATGTATTGGATAAAATTGTTGAAGTAAAGCAACCTATTGGAGTCGATAAGCTTATTTTTTTTGCACATGTTGACAAAGAATTAGGAAAAAGGCACAGGAAATACAAAAATTTAATGAGTGCCCCCACGTACTGTCTCGTGGGGGTTATGACTTGCTTGAGAAGAAGCTGATGGAGGAAAAATCAAAAATGACAACAAGATGCAATGAATAATGGGCATTCATCAATGGTTGATGACCATCCATCTCCAATTCTTAGACATGTCAGGTGGAGGATGGCTCGTACAAAAAAAAATGGCCACATGACATCTAACACCGCACAAGAAATATCCGATAAAATTGTGAGCTCAATCAACCTATGTTTGTTTTTATTGATCAAACAGGCATACTCAATTAAATGAAATTTTGTATCTTCATGTTTTGTATCAAGCAGGCAACTTTGTTCCTCATGATCAACAAGACCTTTTAAATGTTGTCATTGGACGACCTGAGCACCCTTGTAGGGTTCATGCTGCAAGGACAGGTGTGACGATCGGGCAATACTTTGGACACGCATCATGTGCCTCAAGCACTTCGTCTGCATCCATCAACCCCGAACAATTGGCAGGTATCATTAAAAATGTAAAGGACGAATGCAAGAGAGAAGTAGAGGAGGAATATAAACAAAGTTTTGAGAAATTTAAGTAGGAATTGGAGGACTAGATGAATGCCAAATTGAAGGAAGCCATAAAGATTGAGTTAACCCAAATGGCAACACAACATATACCACCAGTCGACGCACATATACAGGAATTAGCTGCTCGTGTTAGCATAAAGAGAAGTTGTGCTAACAGCAGCCAATCCATCTGGTGAAGAAGATGCTACTGTTGTGGTGCAATGTATGGGGTTGTACATTGATTGTCATGAATCTACAAAGCTAGTGGCACTGGGAAAAGTTCACGAAGTAACCTCCACAATTCACAATGTGGATTATGCAAATGATGTCATAAGAGTTAGTGTTGAATCAGTTTATGACAGCGACGTGAAGGTTCCATTTCCGAAGTCAAAGATTAAATATGTGAAAGATACGCTTCAGACATTTGTCCCTTGGCCCACACGATTGATCAAACCATTATCTCAAAAGGTATACATTTGTGTTTTACAATTGTTACATAATATATTAAAATATTAAATTGTCCTCAAAGACATTTTGTGATAATATGTCTTATTTGTATTAATAGGATGCACTTAATTCCTCAAAAAAACATAGCTAAAGCCGTACAAAGGTCGACTAAGGTGGGTCCAGTGGATCCGTTGGATGAAATGATGAAGAACATGTATGATGTTTACCACAGGCCTGTGGAGATGTCCTGGGATGGGTTAAAGTTTGGGATTGCGAATGAGGAAACATCCTTCTTTGTTTCATATTCATATCTCAATGAAATTATAGCCAGTGACAAATATTTAAACATTTCAATTCTACGACTGTGGATTATGTAAGTAAAGGGGTATTCAATGTCATTTCTCCTTAATTATTAATCTTAACTGATGTCCTTTATATATTCCTAACAATTTCATATTTGATCTCAAATGATGAATAATAGGTTTTTGGATCAGTCAAGTACATCTTTGGGTTATGGTTCGGTGTATGGATTATTTGAACTTCAAATGATACACAATGCAAAGGACAGACGTGCTGACTATCAACAATACATTCAAACATGGGTCAAGGAATCACAAAGAGAGGTGTATTTAGGAGCTTATTTGAATCAATAAGTATTCCCCATATGGTATTAGGACATTTAGTATATGTGTATATTTGGTTGCTAATTTAGGAAAAAATGCAGGGCCCATTGGCAGCTTTTTGTTCTATGTCTGTTAGCCCGTACAGTTGTGTGGTTTTGTTCTTTGCGTAAGAAGCTAGACATTCACATCAAAGCTGTAATTAACAAGTTCTTCCGTAATTTCATATTTGAACATTAAAAAGCAAATCTTTCTGATCTTCATAGAGGTCATGCGTTAACCCACATCTATGTTCAATGTTGTAAGTTAGTGCACTTAAGACATTGAATACCAGTGTCGATGGTAAATGTAATGTAGCTGGACCAAACTAGATTGAACTCAAGGTTAGTCATTTAATTGAACATCAAGTGCCAAATGTGTATAAATTGTGTATCTTTCCAATTATGCGATTTAAATTTAAATCTTTGTAAATATAGAACAATGTTCAAAAAGGAGGCTTTGAATGTGGGTATTACGTAATGCATTGGATGTGGAACATAGTGAGTGAGGGTTTGAAGAATGAATGGACTAAGGTATATTAACTTGAACCCGTTGCGGTATTAGTTTATTTGGAAACTGTTTTCCTAAGTGTTTTACATGTAATTGACTAGTTTGTATACCTACTGATTGATGCAGTGGTTTATTGATTGCACAGCGTTAGACATGGAGGAAATTACAACAATACGGAAAAAATGGGCAGATTGTTTGTTAGAATTTAAGAAAGAATCATTATAGGCAAGTTATGATGGTGTATGATTTAAGAAACAATCATTGTAGGCAGGTTATGATGGTGACAATTATTCAAGGATATAAAAACATATGTAAATGTATTCATGTTTATTACAATTCCTTAGCAATTTGTATCCAACATATATATCTGTTGTATTTTGTGTGGGAAATATGGCTACTTTGTAGGTCTTTGTTTAGGCAGAGATTGCCATGCCATGCTAACACATTCAAAGCAATAACCTACTGCCCCACTAGTCATCACTATGATAACCTGCTTCACAAATGCATATAAGAAGGTAATAACATGTTTTATTTCCACTGTGGCACTAATATACACATGTGTGGATTCTTCAATGCACACATCCAGGTATTGCACCCAGCTATTATCCTTTTACTGATGCCATGATTCTATTGTCATCTTCTTTATTGTTGTCTTTGTCTTTCTCTCCAGCATTTCGTAATCTACTGGACAATGAACGTTCAGTGCTTAACTTCTGATTATTCATTGCTTCGAATCGCAGTAGTTAGCCATACTTTGATCTGGAATATGAGAACTTAAGCAACAGAATCAACCCTACAAGGTTCACTGCTATCTTCCCTTGAATTACAGCTTTGGTTTTATTTTGTTTTCCTTTATTTTCCCAATGGTATGCAAATTATATACATTCTGTTGGCATTTGTGGACATCTACTACGATTGGATTTTTCTGTGTTGTGATTGGTTCATTCTTCCTTGCAAGCATAGAAGCATACTCGTGCACCAGCAACCTAAGCCTCAATGTTTCAATCCCTTTTGATACAACAAACCTTCACTGCCTTTCTGTATGGGAGGCTCAATGTTTACAATCCTCTGTAGACAAAGCTTAGTTTCCTTTTGGATGTATATCTGTTTAAATGAAGAATATCAAATTTGAGATTTATTTTCCATATTTTGTTCCCTCAGGAGTGGAAAGAGTACTTACCTTCAACAAGTGTGTCTCATAGTTATTCTTGCTTAAGTTGGGTGTTATGTTCCTGCTCGTTTCTCAACTGTGAGGGTAGTTGATTGTAACAACCTAAAATTATTCTAGATATTATATTTTTATTAGGGTTAAATTTTTAAGAATCGTTAGATAATTTTTATTACTATTTTATTTTTACTGAACGGATCCTAGTATAAGTTCTAAAACATATAAATTATAGAAGTTATAGAAGTTTGTAAACTGATATATATATATATATATAATACGTAGCCACAGTCCTTGTACAAGAGTCATTCTCAACGAAACATAAAGATACTACAACACTTTCATAATTCATTTCTTATAGATAATTCTTTATCTTTGTACCGCCATCAGTCCAAGGCGTCAATGAAATTAACCATTGTTGCCATCTATAAAAAAATGAAACAAATCTAGTGAGAAATAAAATTTCTCAGTAGGCAAAACTAAACCACCAAAACACATTAGTACGTTAGTAAATCATCATAAAATAATCATGCAAACTATATGAATGCATGGAATGAATTTTCCCAGGGTGCACATGGCCTCTACATATAGTACTGTATGTAGCTACACCTCGTACTGGGTATAGACGCTGCGATCGTCTTACGCAAACATGCATGATTTATGCCATATATTTGCACCTGGTCACTACATATCGTACTGTATGTAGTATCATATTCTATTTCACAAAATTTCGTACTGGACTTTGAAACATAAATCAACATATCATCAGTCAAAATCCATTCATAATAAAATCCATAAGCAAAATACATACCATCTTATGGAAAAAATGTTGTTGTCATAACATCATATGTACCACAAATATGGTTAAACCACCATACCTTATTCAAATAAGATCATTACCACTTAGGCATGACCTTGGAATCTCCTCAAGCTATAAAAAAAATCATGTTAATAACCTAACTAATAAACCATAATATATCTCTAAAAAAAATAATTTCTAACACCTTTAAACTTTCACAAGAAAATTTATAACCTAGCATGCATTTTAATCTCCTTTCACCTATCACCTTACTACTTCATCCTAAAAATTTAATCACTCAAGTATTTAAATCATTTAACTACGTACCATTCAACCTCTACTTCTAGAAATTAATTCAAAATAATTTCATAATAAAAATATATACAAATAACCCAAATATCATCAAAATCACCTTCCAAGATCATCAAATGGGTTTCCATACATCACTAATATTTCAGCCTATATATCATTACCTATCCTATGGTTAAAATCAACATTTTCTCATCATAAAATAACCTTAAAATGACATGAATTTCAAGTCTAAATGATAGTCATAAATCTGCCTAATTAAGTATATAAATTAATCCAAACAAATGCTTAACTAGAGATTGAAGCCTAGCCTACCTCAAATGGATTTGGATTTGAAATTGATTAAGTGGTTGCTTCTCTTGGAAATCCTCTAAGAAATGAAGCCATGAAAGAAGAATTTGATTGATGGATGAGGTGGTAGAAGAGGTCACAGTTTGTGGAAAGCAAATAGAAAGCAAGAAAATGAAAGCAAGGTACAAGGAAAATGGAAATTGGCTTTGGCTTTGGATGCTAGATCCTACGTAAAAAAATTTCCACAACCCTAGCTATTTATAGTAATTTAATTAGTTGAGTTTTAAGTGGTTCTAGTTAGATTAGAACTGAATTAGGAGTTGGTTTGGTTACAACTTAACTAAATCATATTTTCTTAAACCTTATCTTGACTTTGATTCTTTTGGTCAAGATTCTTTCAATCATGGAATTTGGGGGCAGCTGGCCTCCCTACGTGGACTTAGCTAAAACTATCTCATGCTCTTAAGTTAAGTAGCTGCCACATGGTTAGTTCCAAAGAGTGTTCAAGAATCTTGGACAACTTGTCTTATTCATTGACTTCACATTGACTTTGGGTTTAGCAAATTTTCTTTCTATTAGATCACTTAGTCAAGCTTATTCCATGGATGTGGTACATGAATACACTTCTAAATAGTCCCAATTTGAGCTGAATATTTGATTCCTTGGGCCAAAATTCCAAGAGTTACAAGTTTTACTCAATCCAAATGGTCCAAAGGGTTATAAGCACTTCAACCAGATAGGGTTCACTCATTATTTATTCTATACCAATTCACTAATCCAAAAATTCTAATTTTATAATATGTTAAACTATACTTCCTAAGCTTTCCAACAAGGTATCACATGAATTATTTGGAGTTATAAAACTCTGGCTATAACATTTTTAATCTAGACTTCAAATCTGTCAGCAAGCTGAGAAATTCCATACTGACATCTCTTAATGTTTTAATTACTGCAAGCAGTAAACAAACTAGATTTATCTGAAATTTTTGTATGTTGTATTAGACATCTAGATCTTTAATTCCATATATTATACACTAAATTCGGATAAGAATTGAGAGAGAAATAAATTTCTCAATTTGGGTGGCAGAAACTGTTTTTGAACGTGGACAACTTTCAATGGTTTGTTTTAAAATAAATTTTTATCCTATTATTTTCGTATTCAAGTATTATCACACTTCCACAATTCAATCATAAATATGAATTAATTTTGAGGATGTTACATTTCACCCCCTCTAAAAAGAAAATTTTGCTCTCAAAATTTGTAAATACCTGTAAATAGTTCAGGGTACGTCTTCCTCATTTCTGATTCTAACTCCCAGGTACATTCTTCTAAGTGTCCTTGTCCCCATGCTACTTTTACCAATGGCACAGACTTATTTCTTAATTGCTTTATTTCCCTATCCAAAATTCTTCTCGGGGGCAAGCTCATAGTTAAATTTTCTTTTAACTGTATTGATTCAGACTCTAGAACATGACTCGGGTCAGAAATATATTTACGGAGTTGAGAGACATAAAAAACATTATGAAGGTTGGAGAGATTTGGTGGTAAAGCTATTTGATAAGCTACTGTTCCTATTCTTTTCAAAATTTGGAAAGGACTGATAAAACGAGGACTCAACTTTTTGACCTTCATTGCTCGTCATATTCCTGTAATTGGAGTAACTTTAAGAAAAACATGTTCTCCTTCTTGAAATTCTAGAGGTTTTCTTCTTTTATCAGCATAATGTTTTTGCCTATTTTGAGCTATTACCAATTTCTCTTTAATCTTCTTGATTTGTTCCGTGGTTTGAGTTACCAGGTCTGGACCCAAAAGACTTGCTTCCCCAGATTCATACCAACATAAAGGAGATTGACATTTCCTACCATACAGAGCTTCAAATTGAGTCATTCCTATACTTGTATGATAACTATTATTATAGGCGAACTCTGCTAATGGCAAATTTTTCTCCCAAGAACCCTGTTGGTCTATCGCACAAGCTCTCAACATGTCTTCTAAGGTTTGTATGGTTTTTTCTGTTTGTCCGTTTGTTTGGGGATGATAAGCAGTACTTAAGCATAACTTGGTCCCAAATGCTTTTTGTAATGCTCCCAAAAACCTAGAAGTAAAGCGGGGGTCTCTATCAAAAATCAAAGTGGAAGGTACACCATGTAATCTAACTATTTCCTGTATATACAGTTGAGCTAATCTCTCTAATGAATAAGAAATTTTAATAGGTATAAAATGAGCTGACTTAATAAGTCTATCTAAAATGACCCAAATTGAGTCGTGACCATAAACAGTCCTAGGTAATCCTACCACAAAATCCATAGATACACTCTCCCACTTTCACTGGGGAATTTCTAAAGGTTGCAAAGTCCCAGAAGGTTTCTGATGTTCTATCTTTACCTTTTGACACACTAAGCACTTTCCTACAAATTCGATTATATCCTTTTTCATACCAGGCCACCAAAACATTTTCTTCAAATCTTGATTCATCTTAGTAACTCCAGGATGCATTGTAAAATTACTTTTGTGAGCTTCACTCAAAATTTTATCTCTTAATCCATCAATCTTGGGTACACATATTCTCTTTCGATAAGTCCACAACCCATCATTATTTACCTCAAAATCTTGAATTTTTCCTTCTTGGAATTGAGTTAAAATTTTTTTAAAATCTGAATCTCTCTGCTGTCCTAGCCTAATGTATTCTTTGAAATCACTAGTAACTTGTATTTGACTCAAAATGATACTTCTAGAATTAACAGAAAATCCTAAATTAAGATTTTTGAAATTTTCTATTAATTCCATTTCCTTGATCATCATCCTAGATACATGCAGAGATTTCCTACTTAATGCATTAGCTACTACATTTGCCTTTCCTGGATGATGTTTTAACTCAAAGTCATAATCCTTAAGAAATTCAACCCATCTTCTTTGTCTCATGTTCAACTCTTTTTGGTCAAAGAGATACCTAAGACTCTTATGATCTGAAAAGACTTCAAATCTTACTCCATACAAATAGTGTCTCCAGATCTTTAAGGCAAAAACTACAGCTGCTAATTCTAGATCATGGGTTGGATAATTGACTTCATAGGGTCTTAACTGTCTAGATGCATATGCTACCACATTCCCATTTTGCATCAACACACAACCTAGACCTTTCTTTGAAGCATCACAATACACTTCAAATGCACCATGAGGATCTGGCAATACTAACACTGGAGTACTAGTCAATCTTCTTCTTAATTCTAGAAAACTCCTGTCACATTCTGGTGACCATACAAAAGGCACATTTTTCCTAGTCAAACTAGTCAAAGGTAAAGTTATTTGTGAAAAGCCTTTAATAAACCTCCTATAATAACCAGCTAATCCTAGAAAACTCCTAATCTCAGTTACTGTGGTTGGTCTCTCCCAATTCATGATTGTCTCAATCTTACTAGGATCCACTGAAATTCCTTCTTTAGATACAACATGACCCAAAAATTTCACTTCCTTGGCCCAAAATTCACACGTAGATAATTTAGCATACAACTTCTTTTCTCTAAGTGTCTGCAATACTATCCTAAGATGCTCTTCATGCTCTCTTTCTGTCTTTGAATAAACAAGTATATCATCTATAAAGACTACTACAAACTTATCTAAATAAGATCTAAATATTCTATTCATGTAATCCATAAAAACTGCTGGAGCATTAGTTAATCTAAAAGACATCACTAAGTACTCATAATGCCTATATCTAGTCCTGAATGCAGTTTTAGGAATATCTTCATTCTTAACTCTAATCTGATGGTATCCTGACCTAAGATCAATCTTAGAAAATACTATTGCTCCTCTCAGTTGGTCCATAAGATCATCTATCCTGGGCAATGGATATTTATTTTTAATAGTTATCTTATTAAGCTATCTGTAATCTACACAAAGCCTCATTCCCCCATCTTTCTTTTTCACTAACAAAATTGGAGCTCCCCAGGGTGAAACACTAGGTCTAATAAATTTCTTTTCCAACAACTCCTCTAGTTGCTTTTTCAATTCTTTTAACTCTAGAGGGGACATCCTGTAAGGTGCCATGGATATCGGTCCAGATCCAGGAATTAGGTCAATAGAAAATTCTATTTCCCTTTCTGGAGGTATCCCTGGTATCTCATCTGGAAATACATCTGGATATTCTCTTACCACGGGTATATTAGAGAGTTCATCAGTTGACTCAGTTACATTAGCTGATAAAAGAACATACCCTTGAATTTCATTTTTACTGGAACAGGAAACAATGGAGTTCAAATACAGACATTGGGTTTGACTATTTTCTGAGATTTCTGAAGGTAAAACAATGGTTTTATTTGAACAATCCAACAACACATGGTTAGCTGCAAGCCGATCCATACCCAAAATCACACTAAACCCAGTCAAAGGAAGACAAATCAAATTTGCAGAAAAAGAGTTATGATCAATTTGAAAATCACAATTAAGACAGATTTGACTAGTAGTAATAGGTTTACCAGTAGGAGTAGAAACTAAAAGATCATAAGGTAATTGAGATAAAGGTAATCCTAAATCTGTAGCAGTGTCGTAAGAAATGAAAGAGTGAGTAGCACCTGAATCATATAATACAGTTAAAATTTTATCTTTAATTTTGCACTTACCATCGATGAGATTTTCGGATTGAGATGCCTCTACTGCGTTCATCATAAACACCCTTCCAGTCTGTTGAAGACGTGTGGTACCTTGGGAATTTTCAGCTCTGCAATTGCTAGCATAATGTCCCATCTTTCCACATCTAAAACATTGAATATTATTGACTGCGACAATCCTTTGCCAAATGTCCTGTCTTTCCACATCGTTGATGAAGATCAAAGACTAATGAGTGAAGAGCCTAGATACCTCCAATATTTTGAACATAACTTGAGTTTTAGATATCAGTTTTAGGCATTCTTTGATGCGTTTGAAAGCTCTAAAGATTTCCTACAAATTGTATTTGTAGTCTCAAGTCCAAATTATGCATCTATGATGATTAAATTGGGACATAAAGTTAAGCACGAATTACATTTTTTTTAGTATAAGGAATATGTAACTAAAGTCCCAAATTGGAGAGAAAAAGGAGAGAGACACCACTTGTTAGCTATAAATAGCCATTCATTTGTCTTATGTACTCACCTTGGAATTGAATAAAAAAAACCTTTACACTTTTAAAAGTGTGTGAGAGGAAGTTCCTCTTGGGTTCTTAGTTGGACCAAACATTGGTTCTTATCAAAGGTTTCTATAATCTTTGTGGCGAATCCCCACGGGACTTATCACTTTTCATCAGGTATGGCGTCTTCTTCCATTTCTTGTCTTCCCCACCCTTTTATTTTTATTCTATTTTCTTTAACATCTTGTTCATGTTAAATTCATTATTTTTGCTCTGCACTTTTCTTCATATTGTCTTTATCTTTATTTCTTTTCGTCAAACACTTGGCGTGCACCTTTTTCTTATGTTTTAACAAGAAGCCTTTTCAAGGACGATCCGTAAAAACAATGAACCCCATATTGGTTCATATCATGTGGTATCTTGAGCCCGGATCCTAGAATTGGTCAATTTCTTGTTTGTATTGTTCTTTAATTCCTGTCTTTTTTTTTTCCTTTGTCTTTTGTTTGCGTTCTTTATCATTCTATTTTTTATCATTCTGTTCTTTATTTCTCATTCTTTATCATTCTATTCTTTAAATTCTCGTTCTATATCATTTTGTTCTTTAATTTCTTGTTCTTTATCATTTCGTTCTTTTATTTCTCGTTCTCTATCTTTTGCGCAATTTACAGCTTCATGATATTCTGCTCATATTATTGCTGTAACAACGTTATTTTGTGCACCTTATTCTAAACTAAACCATTACTGTTCACAATTGGGCATAAAAAAAAATCATTTGTGTTAGTGTAAAAAAAAAAAAAAAGGTAGCAATTTTCTTGTTTCTAAAAAAAAAAAACAAGAAGAAAAATCTAGAAGTGTTTCCTTTAAGCTACTTGTAAAAAAAAAAGCAAAAAAAAAAACCCTTTACACTAATTTATTTGACAATTGTGGAAGTTTATTTGTGGTGCTATAACGTTATTCCTTCTTTTTTTTGCGCAATTGAATTTTTTTTTCCTTCTTTCTTCCTAGTTCCGTATTGTCTTTGTTTGGCCTTCTTATTTTGAGTGTGCCTTTCTTTTGTTACCTTTTCTAGTTTGTCTTTTTAAATTCCTTTCGATTGTTGTCTTTGTGGTTTTCCTTTCCTTCAGCGAATCCAGTGAGCAACTCTTGTGAGGATAGCTACAAATTTTATATAAAAAAAAAAAAAAAAAACTTTTGGTTTTGAAACGTGACTGATCTTGTTAAGAACCTAAAGAGAACTTTGAGCGGTAAAAGGCAAGAGCGTTTACATTAAAATCAAAAGCCATTTTCTGAGTGAAAACACGAGTTGTCATTTCTTGAGTGAAACACGTGAGTAGAGTGGTGAGGTCCTGTTCATATTTTCCTCTACTATATGATGGCTAGTGATTCTAATATCCCTTCCACCCCTAGAGCTGATGCAATACAAGCTCGTCTAGACAAATTGACCAATCAATTTGCTCAAATGTTAGAGCACAATCGATGGATGGAGGAGAGGATGGATAGAAGAGAAAGGCGTAGGTCTAGAACCTCCACTCAAAGGAGTGATAATGGAGACGAAGAGAGAGAGAGTCCTAGGAGGCATGAGGATAGGCGAAGGAATGAAAGGAGACATAGAGAAAATAATAGAGAAGAAAGACCTAGGAGGAGAAATGAGAGGGATGAAGGACTTGATGGGGTTAAAATTAAAATACCTAAATTTCAAGGGAGGAATGACCTCGAGACTTATTTGGAGTGGGAGATGAAAATAGAGCAAATCTTTGACTGCAATAACTATAGAGAAGACAAAAAGGTGAAGTTGGCAGCCATAGAATTTACAGACTATGCTCTAATTTGGTGGGACCAATTACAAAAGGAGAGAAGGAGAATAGGAGATGAACTGATGAATACTTGGAGGGAGATGAAAGCAATGATGAGAAAAAGATATGTTCCTCCCCATTACCATAGGGAGCTTCACACTAAGCTCCAAAGACTCACTCAAGGGATCTAAGTGTGGATGAGTATCATAAGGAGATGGAGGTTGCTATGGTGCGAGCAAATGTTGTTGAAGAACCGGAAGCCGTCATGGCACGCTTCTTACATGGGCTCAATAGAGAGATACAAGATGTTGTGGAGTTACAACATTATGTCGAGCTTGGGGACTTAGTCCATCAATCGATCAAAGTTGAGCAACAACTCAAAAGG
>PYAF01004145.1:114953-140240 GCA_007407185.1 Glycine tomentella | reverse complement strand
GAGTATCATAAGGAGATGGAGGTTGCTATGGTGCGAGCAAATGTTGTTGAAGAACCGGAAGCCGTCATGGCACGCTTCTTACATGGGCTCAATAGAGAGATACAAGATGTTGTGGAGTTACAACATTATGTCGAGCTTGGGGACTTAGTCCATCAATCGATCAAAGTTGAGCAACAACTCAAAAGGAGGTATTCTAACCAAAAACCTTCTTCAAACTTCAAGCATTCCTCTTGGAAAGATAGACAACCCAAAGATGATCCACCCGCATGGGTCAAAGAAGGTAAATTCTCTAAAAACTCTAGTCCTTTGGTTTCTACTAATAATGTTTCTTCTTCTATCACTCAAAAAGCTAGGAACATCAAGTGCTTTAAGTGCTTGGGCAATGGGCACATAGCCTCACAATGCCCCAATAAGCGTGTAATGGTGTTAAGGGACAATGGGTACATTTCTAGTGACTCAAGCCCCAAAAAAACAATTGCAAGTGAAGAGGAAGATGATTGTGAAGCTTATGCTCCGGAACTTGTTAATGGTAAGGAGGCTCTTGGGAAACCAAATTGTGGTTGATGACCAAAGCCAAAGGGAAAACATCTTCCACACAAGATGTATCATTCAAGGGAAGGTGTGTTCCTTGATCATAGATGGAGGAAGGTGCACAAACGTGGTAAGCAATCGCTTGGTGAATAAACTCAATCTTAGTACCAAACCTCATCCGCATCCATACAAGCTCCAATGGCTAAGTGAGAATGGTGAGTTGGTTGTAAATCAACAAGTGGTGGTAAGTTTTTGCATTGGTAAGTACAAGGATGATGTTTTGTGTGATGTTGTGCCTATGGAGGCCGGTCATATTTTGCTTGGAAGGCCTTGGCAATTTGATAAGCATGCTATTCATGATGGTTTTACTAATAAGTTTTCTTTTTCTCATGATTCTCAAAAAATAACACTTGTACCACTTTCTCCTAAAGAGGTGTGTCAGGATCAAGTTGCTTTGAAAATAAAAAGAGAACAAGAAAAAAATATTTCCAAAGCTAAAAATGAAGAACGTGATAAAAACCAAACTCTTATGCTTGAGAGAAGGATAGAAAATGTATTTGCTAAGGAAAGTGATATCAAGAGGACATGTTTGGCAAAACAAGAAATGTACATTTTTGTGTACAAGAACTTGTATTTGAATTCTAACTTTAACCCTCTTCCTAGTGTTGTTAATCCTCTCTTGCAGGAATTCGGAGATGTGTTTCCAAAGAGTGTCCCACCCGGTTTACCTCTATTAAGGGGATTGAACACCAAATGAATTTTGTGTCGGGGGCCTCTTTGCCCAAAAGACCCGTCTATTGGTCCAACCCTCATGAGATACAACAGTTACAAAAATAGGTTGAGGAATTGCTGCCAAAAGGGTTTTTGGTAAGTTCCAAAAGAGTCCAAGTGGATAAAACAAACATAAAAGCTATTAGAGAATGGTCTACCCGCAAATCTGTGACTAAGCTCCATGAAAAAGTGAATGCACAGATTGAGAAAAACATGGAGCAATATGCTAAACACGAAAACAAAGGGAGAAAAAGAGTTGTTTATAAACTCGAAGATTGGGTTTTGCTCTATATGAAAAAAGAAAACTTTCCTACCCAAATCTTGGAGAGGATCATTGACAAGGCATACAAAGTTTCCCTCCACGGTGAGTATAGGGTACATTTCACATTTAATATTGCTAACATAAGTCCTTTTGATGTAGGTCATGAAAATCTGAATTCGAGGACGAATTCTTTTAAAGAAGGGGAGCATGATGAAGATCAAAGACTAATGAGTGAAGAGCCTAGATACCTCCAATATTTTGAACATAACTTGAGTTTTAGATATCAGTTTTAGGCATTCTTTGATGCGTTTGAAAGCTCTAAAGATTTCCTACAAATTGTATTTCTAGTCTCAAGTCCAAATTATGCATCTATGATGATTAAATTGGGACATAAAGTTAAGCACGAATTACATTTTTTTTAGTATAAAGAATATGTAACTAAAGTCCCAAATTGGAGAGAAAAAGGAGAGAGACACCACTTGTTAGCTATAAATAGCCATTCATTTGTCTTATGTACTCACCTTGGAATTGAATAAAAAAAAAACCTTTACACTTTTAAAAGTGTGTGAGAGGAAGTTCCTCTTGGGTTCTTAGTTGGACCAAACATTGGTTCTTATCAAAGGTTTCTATAATCTTTGTGGCGAATCCCCACGGGACTTATCACTTTTCATAAGGTGTGGCGTCTTCTTCCATTTCTTGTCTTCCCCACCTTTTTATTTTTATTCTATTTTCTTTAACATCTTGTTCATGTTAAATTCGTTATTTTTGCTCTGCACTTTTCTTCATATTGTCTTTATCTTTATTTCTTTTCGTCAAACACTTGGCGTGCACCTTTTTCTTATGTTTTAACAAGAAGCCTTTTCAAGGACGATCCGTAAAAACAATGAACCCCATATTGGTTAATATCAATCGTACACAAGTGCTCTGAGCTATCGGGCATGACCTATCTCCATGGTCCTTGTGACATTTGTTGCATTCCTTTCCTGAATTCTGCCCTGTCTGAAATTTTCTCTATTGAAACTTATTCTTAAATTTAAAAGGTTGAGGTCCTAATTTTTCATAAAATTATTACTTGACTCTCTTTTCTCAGCAAATCTCCTTTTATACTCTTCTATTATTCTACACTTATTTATCAAAACACCAAACTCCCTAATTTCTAGGGGTCCCACTACTTCCAACATATCTTCCCTTAGTCCCCCTTCAAACTTCATGCACTTCCAATACTCATCAGGATTATACTGATAGGTGGATGAAAACTTAATTAACTCTTCAAATTTAGCAATATATTCAGACACACTACTATTACCTTGTTCAAGCCTAAGAAATTCGAGTTCCTTAGCATTCATCACTGATATGGGAAAATACTTACCAAAGAATGTTGTCTTAAACACCTCCCACGTAATATCTACTCCATTACCTGCCAGAATTTGCTTGTGACTGTTCCACCAATACTCAGCATCAGATTGTAACATATATGTAGCATAAGTTACTTTCTGTTGGTCAGAACAATCTAGCACAGTAAATATCTTTTCTATTTCTCTAACCCATTCTTCAGCCATGTCTGGATTAAAGGTTACCTTAAAGACTGGTGAATTAGACTTTCTAAACTCAACAAATTTATGATATTCCATATCAGTCACCTGCCTCCTATTATCTTGATTAGAATTATTGTTATTTCCATGATTATTATTAGTATTATTATGATTCAATTGCATCATCATTTGAGTAGCTGCAGCAGCTTGTTGACTTGCAGCAGTCGCTTGTTGATTTGCAGCAGCCGCTTGATCTTGCATAGCTGCTAGCATTTCGTGAAGAATATTTATTTCCTCATTATTGCCACCAGCTTGTGTTGTTGCTCTTCCTCTTGTTCCTCTAGTAGCCATGAATTCCTATTCACTTTCACAAAAATACTGAGGTGATCAGGCTCAATATAAAGTAAAGTGCGTCAGAATTCATCAGACACAAACAAGCACACATAATTAGTCACACTCAAAGTACACAGAAAAGCATAGTCAGTCCATTCCCCTTAGGTTCCAATAGGATGAACTGCTCTGATACCAAAACTGTAACAACCTAAAATCATTCTAGATATTATATTTTTATTAGGGTTAAATTTTTAAGAATCGTTAGATAATTTTTATTACTATTTTATTTTTACTGAACGGATCCTAGTATAAGTTCTAAAACATATAAATTATAGAAGTTATAGAAGTTTGTAAACTGATATATATATATATATAATACGTAGCCACAGTCCTTGTACAAGAGTCATTCTCAACGAAACATAAAGATACTACAACACTTTCATAATTCATTTCTTAGAGATAATTCTTTATCTTTGTACCGCCATCAGTCCAAGGCGTCAATGAAATTGACCATTATTGCCATCTATAAAAAAAATGAAACAAATCTAGTGAGAAATAAAATTTCTCAGTAGGCAAAACTAAACCACCAAAACACATTAGTACGTTAGTAAATCATCATAAAATAATTATGCAAACTATATGAATGCATGGAATGAATTTTCCCAGGGTGCACATGGCCTCTACATATAGTACTGTATGTAGCTACACCTCGTACTGGGTGTAGACGCTGCGATTGTCTTATGCAAACATGCATGATTTATGCCATATATTTGCACCTGGTCACTACATATCGTACTGTATGTAGTATCACATTCTATTTCACAAAATCTCGTACTGGACTTTGAAACATAAATCAACATATCATCAGTCAAAATCCATTCATAATGAAATCCATAAGCAAAATACATACCATCTTATGGAAAAAATGTTGTTGTCATAACATCATATGTACCACAAGCTTGGTTAAACTACCATACCTTATTCAAATAAGATCATTACCACTTAGGCATGACCTTGGAATATCCTCAAGCTATAAAAAAATCATGTTAGTAACCTAACTAATAAACCACAATATATCTCTAAAAAAAATAATTTCTAACACCTTTAAACTTTCACAAGAAAATTTATAACCTAGCATGCATTTTAATCTCCTTTCACCTATCACCTTACTACTTCATCCTAAAAATTTAATCACTCAAGTATTTAAATCATTTAACTACATACCATTCGAAGACGGTTATAGGCTACAACCGTCTTAGAATGTCCCATTCGAAGACGGTTATGAGCAAAGAACCGTCTTAGATAAGACGGTTTTCCAAATAGCCGTCTTAGAATGTCTTTTTTTGAATAAAAAAATAAAGGATTCTAAGACAGTTTTTTCACAAAAATCGTCTTAGAAGTCTACTATAATAATAATAATAATAATAATAATAATAATATAATATAATAATAATAATAATAATAATAATAATAATAATAATAAAACATTATACATTGGAGTAAAAATATATATATAACAACATATATATATATATATATATATCATCGTTGGAGTAAAAATGGAATACAAGTGAACGTTTGTAGGAGCACTAGCTCTGGGTATTGCAGAATTAATTATGCAGTATATTCTTCTCCATTAATTATATAATATATAAATTACTTATTGGTCCCTTGACACAAATGTAAAAGATATGAAACAACAAGTGATAGTATATTATTTTAAAAATACATTCTATGAATTAAATAAGAGTTACTATGTACCTCATCAGTAAACACTATCATAACGAATTAATAAATGCAAGGATACTTAGTAAGGCATACTGTGAGTAACATTTTTGAACAAGGCAGCACAAAGGAGCTAGAAGTTTTTTGGATCAATCGACGCTAAATCAGTGTCGTAAAAGGCCCATTTTGTGGTAGTGATTTTGTTGGATGCAGGAGTCTAATTGTTATGGATGAACTTGGGAGGGCTACTTCATCATCTGATGGATTTGCAATTGCATGGAGTTGCTGCGAGCATCTTTTGTCACTTAAAACGTAATTGTTTCTTGATTATCGATTATCAGTAAGCATTTATAGCAACTCCACGCAATTGCAAATCCATCAATAAACAATAAATTGGAAGTCTTGGGTAGCTCTTCGGATTCATAATAATTAAGTGGAAAATAAATTTCCTTTACTAATGATTTGGTGTTGAATTGTTTACTGTAGGAAAATTGTGAGTTTTCATCAACCATCAAAGGAATATATTGTTGTAATTGATCTTAGGATCGATCTATCCCGGGAGCCAATTTTTTTATCCTTCTTCAGGTATACTATATTTGCCACTCATATGGAGAACATATCAGAATTAGTAACAATGTATCCCAACGTGAAAATTCATCACTTTGATGGTTCATCGTAAACCATCAGGTGGTTCATCATAAGGGCAACCTACATGGTATAGACAATTCAACCTTCATAACTTTACAATCCTCTAGTTTTTTCATGGTGTTTAAGTTACAAACTACCGAACCTTTGTCCTTTCTGATATTTGCCACTGGATCTACCGGTGTTCCCTGCACCACCAAGTTTTCCACTAACAAAACACCTAGACAAGGTGTCCAAAGAATAGACTATTCAAAAGGTTAGTATATAATTAACTCTTTCTAAATACTATGTAAATGAAACTTACTCTCAAATATCAATAAATTATTTATTTTTAAGAGTTTTGTTAACTGTATAGGCATTGGTTAACAAACTAAAATGAGAAAATACTTGGTATGAAAATCATAAAAGAAGTGTAAAAAAGTCATCTCCAACACAACTTTGCACATCCTAATAAAAATCTTTTTTTTTTTTAATTCTTTAACCAATCCCTTAAGTTTGTATAAAAAAAACAATGATAAGATACTTGTTAACATTAGTCAATTTTTAGTGTAAATTATACATAATATAATTATTGGATATTCAGTTTACTTTAACAGTGAATATTTAGCGTGAATTATACAAAAAATTATGACATTCAGCTTTTTGTACATGTGAACTTGGTCACCCATTAGAAAGTGTTTATGTTCTTTGCGTTGTTGTATATGTGCAATGCATTATTTTTTCTTTTGAATGGTTATGGTCTGAGAGGGGACATCAATCTGTCTTTTCAATTTACTATATGATGCAAGTTTTCAAAATAAATATTTTTTTAATTTGTATGCAGGGTTGGAGAATCGTTTGAGAAAGACAATTGGTTCATATTTTATGTTTATGTGCTTAATTGTGATAGTGCTAGAAATTGCATGTTGTGAAAAGCATCACCTAATTAAAACATAGATCATAGTTAAGTTGACATATTTCATATTACTATTGTAAGGTTTTCATAATGGACAACATGGAATATACACTTTCATTTTGTAACAATCACTGTTACAAATATGTTTGAATGCCTAATACCTAGCAGTGGAATGATGACTATTTATGTATTATATTATTATAATGTTTATGCGACATGCAATTTCTGGTTATTTTGATTAATTATTAAATAATTGAAAAATTCAGGAAAACTGGCTTCTAAGACTGTTTTCAATTTGAAAACCGTCTTAGAATGGTTACAATCAAATACATTTTTAAATCAGAAATCGTTGTCAAATGTTGGAAAAAAATATCAAGGACGAATTCTAAGACGGGTATATGGGCAAAAAACCGTATTAGAATGTCCTATTCTAAGACGGTTCTAGCCTATAACTGTCTTCGAATGTCACATTCTAAGATGGTTATAGGCTAGAATCGTCTTAGAATTCTGCAAAAAAACAAAAACAAAAAAATCAAGGACGAATTCTAAGACAGTTGCGGGCAAATAACCGTCTTAGAATGTCCCAATCTAAGATGGTTCTAGCCTAGAACCGTCTTTGAATGTAGCATTCAAAGACGGTTTTATTTTATAACTGTCTTAGAATGTCACATTCTAAGACGATTCTACGCTATAACCGTCTTTGAATGTCATATTCTAAGATGGTTCTAGCCTATAACCATTTTCGAATGTCACATTTTAAGATGATTATAGCGTAGAACCATCTTAGAACACTGCAAAAAAACAAAAAAAAAAATCAAGGACAAATCCTAAGACGGTTGCGGAAAAATGATCGACTTAGAATATCTCATTATAAGATGGTTCAACAACTGTCGTCGAAAGTCTTGCCTTTCAACGACGTTGGCTACAAAGACAGTTGGAGAATCGTCTTAGAATAAGTCATATAATTGACGTTGAATAGCTTGTTTGTAGTAGTGGTTTAAGGAGATATGTTACACCTCAACCAAATTTGTGTATTATATCAGACAAGGGAACCAATTTGCTAGCAACTTTGCAATCAGAATGAGTTGGATGGACTGGACCAGATATATCTTCTGTCTATTGCACTCGCCATGTCGCATCAAATTTTAACAAACAGTTTAAAAATGTTGACTTAAAAAAATAAGACATCGATATGCGTAAGCTTGTAAACATTTCATGAATCAAATTCTTGCAGTATTACATGTTCATCATACTAAATACTAATTGTTTTGTCTTTTGCAACAGATTGGTTGGACCAAATTCCCAAGTTTAAATGGACTCAAGCCTATTATGAAGGAAAACGGTATGATCATATAACTACCAACCTTGCCGAATGAATGAATTTTGTTTTGATGAAAGTAGACGACTAATATTATTTATAATTTTTATGTTTTATCTAATTTGTATTGTTCATTTTATATTAATTACAAATATTTTTTTTATTTTAACAACTACTTTTATTACTAAATTATAATCTGTTGATAATATTAAAATAAAATTAATTAATATTATTGTACCAAATTTTTAATTTCCTTAATAATAATTAAAATATAATTAACATAATCTAAAATAATTAAATATTATTTGGTATATTAAAAGTTAATATTAAAAAAAATTAATAATTTCATTTAAATTTAAGTTTTTTCAAATAAAAATTTTAACATTAGTACAAAAAATAAAAAATATATTAATAAAATAATATAGTCAAAATTAAATATACCAAATACCTTAATAGTATTAAATAAAACCATATAAACAATTTAAAAAATATATTAAATAAAATAATATTCAAAAATATAGAAGTCGTAAAAGAAATAACGACTTCCAAAAAATTCTCTAGAATATAAAAATTGTCACCATTGATGTTATAACACTATCTTTTTTTCCAGATTTTGTACCGCTATCAATCATTCCAAAAGCCCAATTTTTATATGGACAATTTTTTATCTATAAAAATTGTAGATAAATATTAGAGATTTACAATAATTCATACATTTTATTTAACCAGTTAAATTCAACCCTCTTATGCATCAAAAGTTCACTACAACATTCAAAAATCATACTCTATGTGGAGAGTTATATTTTGTGTTTTCATTTAAACTAGAGTAACTTATTCTAACTATTTCTGTGTATAAGACATATTATACTTGCACTCAGAGTTTTAAAATCCGGACCAACATGGTCAATCAGATCGGTGGAACCGTGACTCGATAGTTGAACCAGATCGAGTCATAAGTTGGATCGGTTACGTTATTGACCCGGAGCGACCCGGATTGACCCGGTCAAGTTTGTGATCGAACTGATGACCCATTGACTCGGACCAGATCACTTTATTTTATTTTTTTCATTTTATTTTATTTTAGTTTTTTTTGTAATTTTGAATTAAATTGATCTTTTTATTGATTGTTGAATTTTTTTGTGGCAACAATTGTATTTTTTGTTGAGTTTAATTAATTTAGAAGGGGTCACAATTGTGATTAAATTGCACGTAAAATTGTGATCCTGAATCAATTTTTAAAACTGGGGTTTGAAACATTGGATTGATTTTTTATATTTTATAATCTACATTTATATGATATGGTTATGTTTCATTTTAGTGTAAATATTGATATATACTGTCATTGATGCTTTTGATGTTAATTGTTAAAGATAATAGTCATTTTATAACTTATGTTCTTTATATTTTACTTGTATTTTTAAGACTTTTAAATTTCAATGCACTAGAAAAGAGATTTTAAAATAGGTATAAAATTTTATTTTTTTATTATAGATCGAAACATGCGGATCAATTAGTGATTCAATGATTTGACCACTAACCTAATGATCCAGTGCTATGACCGGATCAATTTTTAAAAGCTCGCACTCCTTCATTATTTTACTGCTACATAAACCTCTCCTAATTTTTATCATTGTCACATAACACCCCGTATATAGTAACATTGTTGGTTTATGTTAACTTGAAGTGGTCATGTGCGTTACACATGCATGTTTAATGAAATACGTGGAACAAAGTACCATTGTCTTCTTCATTTCTATTGAACAAAAAAACTAATAAAAAAATTAGTAACGAACCACAACTAGATCCATACACTGGTACTCCCCCATCTTCCTAGAAACCTCCATCGCCTCCTTTAAACCTTTCTTCCCTGCTTGCCCACAATACCCATCTTCCTAAAATTTGATTGCACCACATTATATGCACAACCGCTGGAGGAAGAACAGAACAAGAGAATAACAATTATTTCATTCACTCAAAATGTCCATACAAGATGTCATGTTTCCTATTGCCTTTTATTGGCATTACATATAATAAAAACATGAAAAGCTTAATAAATTAAGGTATTGACGGTGGCCGAATGCTAGTTGTTACCATTTCTTTGATTAAAACTTCTTCATTGCAAAGGAATCAAATGCAGAAGCAGGGAGGTGGTGAAAATTGAAGGAAGTGCAAATTAATTTTTTTGCTTGATTTCATTTTTACCGACAAGTCAACAACAATTAATCTTAGGATTATATTCAGCTTTCTTCAACAAGGAAAAACAAAACACAAATGTCAGAATCACAACAAAAATGACAACACAAAAAGTACACAAAGTATGGTAGAACCAAAACTCAGGTGAGAAACAAAATATCGCACAAGCAAAACTAAGTGTGACGTCTTCAGAGGTGCAGTGTTCGTGCAATTCTCCTCGTTGGTTTAACGCAGCCTGGTAGTCCTCCAAGTCTGCAACGGCAATGCAACCTCACTGTTTTGACAACAATTTTCGTCTACACGTATGAAAGTCGTGGTCGTGGGCGATGGCCAGTTGGTAGCCAATCTCCCTCAAAAGAACACTTGGACGGTACTGCCACTTCAAAGCTAACACCGGAGGGGCAACAATCTCAGCACTTGGTTGCAGAGTTGTAGCTATGGTGAGGGGGAATCTGGTGCTAATGGTGATTTGGTATTGAGGATCTGGTGTAGGAAGGGTTGTGGAATGGGTTATGAGGATTTGGGGATTTCTGAACTTGATAGACCTTACAAAATGGAAAATAAAGGGGCTTAAGTGATAAGGATTGTTTTGGCATTTAAAAAAAAAAAAATTAACACCGTGAGTGATGGTAATAGTCTAAGGAAGGCAGTAGTAATGTAATTTTAAGGAAATACCAGTGTAACAAGTCTTAAACTCAGGAAGTCCAATGTAATTTGGACTTTAAGCTACGTATAATATCATCCATAACGGGAAAGATGGGAACAAGGAAAAATCTTGTCATTTCAGCTTTCAAATTTGTAACACTTGAAAATCTTAAACCCAAACGAATGACACAATGCCACAAGACCATATGAAGTATCAAAAATTTGCCCACCTACGAACACTAAACTTCAATTCCATTCTGAAAGGCCCCATAAGATTTGCCCCTTAGGACATTCATTCACAATTCTATAATGATATTACAAACTTCCTTCAGCACCAGGAAATCATTGGAAAAATCAGTCTCTCCCTTTCCTTTCTCACCTTTTTGGTATGCATTATTCCCTATAATCCCAAAAATTTGTAACTTATTCTATGAGGGCATAGTATGCCTAATCAGTTGTCCATGGATCACTCTCTGCAATGACTTCAGAAGGTTCATAAACTTCTGGCTCTGAACTTTCTTCACTTGTGCTTGAATCAGCAGCTTCAACAGAGGCATCTCCCTCCTCCTCTTCTGATCTACCCCATCTTCCTCCCAAGGCCAAGGCCATCATTTCGTAAATCTTATTTCCCAACTCAGCAGGGCTGTCAGGCTGCATTATTGAGAAAGTATGCTAAGCAAAACTACGGAACAACAAAAGTCTTATCTCACTTGGAGAGGTCATCTTACATGGATCACGTGACATCATTTGACTCGGTTATGGATCAAATCTAGTCTACACGTTACATGAAGAAAAAATAAATTTTATATTGTACTTACAGAAAATCCACTAGAAATTAGTGCTGTGTCGTATAAGAGGTCAACTGCTCGCTTAGCTTCACTGCTGTCAGGTGCATTCTTGCAGGCAGCCTGAAGGAAAAATATATAAATAATTAGAACAATAGTTCAGAGTCAAAAGTGAATTCAGTTGAAAGTACCAGCCATGTATCACAAAATGTGTGCATTCGATAGCTTTATCCTCTTAAAACAAGACATCAAACATGACCCAATTAAACATGTCCACCAATTGTTTTGACATTTCAAGGGGCAAACAGGATCTCTGGGTACAGGCTAATATACTCCTGTGTTTTCCCACCAGATCTTCAGTATGGTAAAGGGAAAATGTGAAGAGAAAGCCAATGTATCAAAAGGGGAAAACAATGGACAATTTATTTTACTTAATATTCACTAATTTAAGGCTCGTTAGTTGACTAACAGAGTTGCCTTTTAACATTTTATGGAACCAACATGGCAACATAAGAGCTCAGCTAAAATTACTTGCAGGCAAGCTAAAATACTCAATAGTCATAAATGTCGTTCTGTTCAAAGATAAATGAACTTTAGAAAAGTTTTAGGCTTCCCCTAGTCTTATGATGATTCTACAAAAAAGTGATAACTAATACTTTCATCAATAGTTTCTTCAATTACCTTAAGAATATTTTCACTTTTTTAATTCATTGAAGTGACTCAGGGAAACACCAGATTATCAACAATTACCTACCAACTAAGTAGACTTGACAGCAACTCTTTTATAATTGAATGCTTGTGCAGAAAAAGATAATACTGATTTAGAAGATACCCACAATCTTGCTAAAATTGTTTCATCTTTCTACAGGAAGCAAAATATCAGGTTATCATATGTTTTCCATAGATCCATACTGTTTTAGAGAAGATGCTGAGACCCAGAACAAAAAAATTGCATCTTGACATCTTTTCTCAAATGTGGTTCTCAATTTTTACAGTTAAAACACCCTTTCGTCCATGTCATTGTCTATGCTGAAAGTGAACATTTGGTGCGCAAACTTAATAAAATATAATATAGTTAGTAACGACTATTTATATCAACTTACACTTATTAGATATTAGATAATAATATAATATAGTTAGCAACGACTATTTATGTCAACTTACACTTAAGTCTTTGATAATAGGGTGATCTGTATTAATTTCCAATATTCTCCTCCCCCTCATAAACTCCAAACTTGCAGTGTCCCCAAGGGCTTGTGCCTTCATTAGTCTGAAGAAATGGCAATTGAAGATTGTATGAGCCTTATGTCAAGAGTATGATAAACTGTTTGTGATCCAGAAGAATGACTTGTAAAGCCAATGAGGTAATGACTAACCTCTCCATGTTTGCAGACCAACCAAACTTCCCTGATACAAGCACACAGGGAGATGAACTCAAGCGCTTTGAGATTTGAACTTTGGCCACCTTGTCACCAAGTTGTTGTTTTATCCAATCACAGAGTAGGTTGTATTCTTGCTTGTTTTCCCTCTCTTTGACCTCGTCCTCATCATCTGATTTGATAAATGTTGAGAACCACATTCAAATCCCAATTTTCAGAAAACAAAATAGTATTTGAGCAAATGAAAGTAAGATAGAAAACTGTACAAACCTAATTCCAAATCCTCCTTGCTGATATCAACAAATTTCTTTTCTTTGTATGTCTGTAGGTTCTGAATGGCAACCTCATCAATAGGTTCAACCAAATAAAGAACCTATAATAATAATAGACACACATAAGTAGAGAGTAAAAACTAAAAAGAAAGAAAAACAATTCAAAATTAACATGTGTTATATCAAGCATTTCAATAATATCCGCAAATAGTTTAACTTGAAACACACAACACGCACAAACACAGAGCCTGACCCTCCACAGGATGGCAGGGTGCTGCAAAGGGAGACCGGGGATAAACCCGTCCTGGTAATAAGTATTCATACCTCGATATCTTTTTGAACCAATTTCTCCAAAAATGGAGCAGTCCTTGCACTCTTCAAGCTGTCAGTTGCTAGATAAAAGATAGCCTTTTGGTTTTCACCCATATTTTCAACATAATCACCTAGGCTTTTAAGCTCCTCCTCACTTTTGGAAGTGTAAAATCTCAATAGTGGTGTAATGCGCTTATGATTTCCAGTGTCTTCAATGCAACCTAATTTTATGAACCTACCAAAGTTCTCCCAGAATTTTTTGTAGTCCTGGAATCACAGGATACCATTCTTTAAATCAATGAAGACTGTAAATTCATATTCAAAATATAAAGATGCTGATTTTATTGCTACCTACCTCTTTATTTTCACTTTCAGCAAGGTCTTGAATCATATCAAATGCCTTCCTTACAAGTCTCTTTCTCATTATTCTTACCTGAAATATAACATTGTTGGAATAAAAAAATTTGGAAATTAACAAACGAAAAATCATAAATAATTCCTATCACCGTATCCTACATTCATGTTTATCAAATGAATTAAGTTTTCCATGTTAACAGGCAAAAGTGCAGTTCTCTTACAATTCTGCTTTCTTGAAGGATCTCCCGAGAAACATTGAGAGGAAGATCATCTGAATCAACCACACCCTTCACAAAGCTCAGGTAACGTGGAAACTGCAAAATAAATAAATAAGAAAAACAAATTTAGAGCAAAGGGAACCTGAACAAGGAACAAAGAAACATAGAACACAAGCTCTATCTTAAGTTAAATGTTAATTGTACTATTCAATGCTCTTGCTCTTGTTTTTTGGGTAGATTAGGAAATTCAGCAAAATAAAGAGTAAGTGCAGAAAAGCACAAATATGACATTAATTTTTCAGTGTACAATGATATAATTGAGGTTCAAACCTATGACCTCATGCATACTACCCCAAACCCCCACCACTAGGCCAACCCTAGTGTGTTTCTCAAAACCACACTAGTTAGAGCTTGTATAATGGCTTGTATAATGTGACTAAAAGTGGTTAGATAAACCATTATTCTCTAAAAACTAGCCATATAGGAGAGTTAAATTTCAATGCAATTGTCATGCTATCCATCTCCCTATCAACCACAAGTTATGTGCATATTTCATAATAGCAATATAATGAAAGAGCAACAGTGACATAAATGTCAAAATATACAAGACTAATCCCACTTTGAAGCTCACAGTAAACTCACCAGCTCCCCATCAAAATCATCTGAAATGAATACACGCTTAACATACAAGCGTATGTTCTTTGTTTTAGGGTTCACTACTTCTTCATTGTTAAGAGGTCCCATTCCCGGAATGTACAGAATACTTCTGAACTCAACCTCACCCTGCAGTGTTTAAAGACCAGTCAAATTGATAACTGCTTAAAGAAAATGCTCTGCCGCTGAGACAAAATCATTAGCATACCTCAGTAGTAAAGTGAGTATGTGCAAGTGGTTCTAAGAATTCACTAAAAGTCTTCTTGTAAAATTCATTGTACTCCTCCTTTTCAACTTCCTTTGGGTTGCGCATCTACAGAAAATAAAAAGGCGAACTTGGACCAATAAGAGAGGCACCACAACTGAATAAGTAAAATGCAGGGCATTAATATCCTATCACCATAAAGGTAGATATAGCTCAAACTCACCCAAAACTCACCCATATTGGCTTTGTTTCATTGGCCAATTCCCAGTCCCAGTACTTCTCAGTTTTAGTCTTTTTCACCTTCTTTTTCTCACCCTAATAAGACATGCAGAAACAGACTCACTTGGTATTGGTAACAAATTTGAAAAAGTACAGCACCAGCAGTCCAACATTAAGAAATACCATACTAGTTACCTCTTCTTTTGTTTCTTCCCCTTCTTTGGGTTCTTCCTCCTCTTCCACCTGCCAATATTAAAAATTAATTAATTAATTAATCAATTAATAGCAACAAATTCAAGCATAATGATTTGCCACTCCATGACAAACATTTCTATAAGCTCCAGAAGTAATTTTGAAAATTGGGAATGAGAATTCAAAGTGTATTGATGTAATCAAGATAAAATGAAATCACCCTGAAAGTAAGATTCTGCGGTTTGAATAAATACTTTCCAAAATTACTTCCTATACTTTCAATTGTTTTATATAATGTTTATCTACAACACAGTTTCCATCCAATTCTATGATTAAAATAGCGGCGCTATAGCGCACTATCTCGCACCAACCGCGGGTTGCGGCACCCAGCCACTACTTCCGCACCGCAACGCGACGGTTTCCAGTAGCGGTCGGTGGCAGCCGGTGGCAGCGATGCGGTTAGCAGCTCTTGCGGCGCTATCGCGCCACTCCATGGAAGAGAAGACGAGTTGCAGATACCAATGTACTCACCTTCCAGACACTCTCGCCGGCGGGTCCGCATTCCTCGCCGAAGATGTGATCCTTCTTCAACAGCGCCAACTCCTCGTCGTCCATGTCCTCCTCCTCCTACGTCGCACTTTCCTGTGCCATGGATCGAAGCGAATCCTCCCCGCCGACATGGTCGCAACACGACAGAGGATACTCCGGCGACGGTGTGGGAAAGGCACTGATGGTGGCTAATGGAGAATATGAGGCGCAGCTGCAGTGCCGCAGTACAGGAAGCGGAAATGGAGAAGAGGAGGCACAACGTAGGCTAGGACTTAGGTTTATGTGTACTTGGGCCAAGATCCAGATACCAGTTTGCTTCCTGTACCCCCCCCTCTTTTTGCTTTTTGTACTCCTTGCTCATTTTTTATTAAAAATTGAACTTTGTGTTTTAATTTAAGTAGTTGCGATTTACACTCTCCTTTATGTTCCTTGAATCCTTGTTTTGAATGTGTAGTACTATACTTTTCATTCCTCATTTCCTCCTATTTTGGGTGATTTCTTATCTTATAGCATTTACATATGTGGTATAATTTATTATTCGTATTTTTATGGACTTCACAATAGCGGCTTTACCGCTACCCACTATACCACTATATAGCGTTTTAGGGGTCGGCCGCTATCCGCTATTTAAAACTATGATCCAATTGAAAGGAAATATGAAAGGGCAAAAGGTTGCTCCCTTTCTAGGTGGGAACAAACTAAAATCACATAAAACTTGTCTATTAACCATCTCATATTCACTATTAAGCCACTCATAACAACCAACATCAATTTTGCACGGCCTTGAATTTCCAAGCAAATATAGGCTAGTATTTCCCCATTCACCAAAACCCAACAGCTGTCGAAAACTAAAAATTAACCTGCCATCCTAATGGTGATGGAAACCATAACTGATGTAGAACAACTGACTCGGACACCAAATGACAAGGAACCATTTCAAGTTTCCTTTCAACCTATGATGATATTGATATGTAAATCTTTATAATTACCATCAAGGGAAGACAAAATCTCGTACATCACCATCATTATTTGCTAAAAATCAATGCCCAAAATCTTGATAACACAGGTACCTTAAAGATATTAGAATCCAATGAATGGGACCTTATCACTACACATAAGTTACTCTCATGTCATTCCTCCAACAAAAAAAAAAATGCATATAAAAAAGATTTAATTGACAATGAAAAGAGCAGGAGAAAATTACTGCCCATAAATCACAATAAGTGTATGTGAAAATAGAAAACTACCACTTGCACACATAGAATTAGTTTATTTGGCATAATTCTCTCACCCAACATGAAGACAGGAATCTGTACCAAGAGAAGGACCACTTACCTCCACAGTTCTTGACCTTTCTTGCCATGTGTAGATGGGGAAGGAAACAAACTGTGAGTAATTCTTCACCAAACCCTGAATCCTGCTTGGCTCTGAGAATTCATACTTGTCATCCTCCTGGCCAGTAAAGAAGAATTTGGGTGCTTTAACTACATGTCACTTATCAGCATTAAAATGATTTTCCAACATCCAAATATTATACTGGATTCATCCTTAAAAGAAAATAACAAATAAATAACTAAAGAGGATTGAAGATTTTTGGCTGAAATTTAAATTATACGTATATAATTCATACTTGTTATCTGGCAAGACAAGAAGCAAGAATTATTTTGGTGCTTAAACCACATGTTTGTATTGAATTGAATTTAAAGTTTCTAAATATTATCATCTTGGGTTCAACCTTTTATCAAAAGATACTTCTTAGTTCTTACATTACATGTAAAATTTTTACAAAAAAATGAAAGAAATAACACTCACTCTTAAATAGAGTGTAATCTGTGTACCACGACGCAGAAACTTTTCAGGATCAGTTTCTTCTTTTATCACATAAGAGCTACTGTCAGCTTCTGCTTCCCACATATACTGCTTATCTGATCTAGGGCTCTTTGTAGACACAACAACCTGATTGCCATGCCATGCAGAAATAGCCAATTAATGACATAAATTCAAAACAGTTAAAATCATAAAAGTCAACCAAAAAATCTGCTTGAGAAATCCAAGCCATACCCTCTCAGCAACAAGAAAAGCAGAGTAGAATCCAACACCAAATTGACCAATCAGACCATTATCTGCTCCTAGATCCTTGTTTTCCTGTAACATTGAGGGGGGGAAATTAAAACATAATTATTGAAGTATTAAATCATCAAATCTCAAAGCAAGCCACATTTCTGATCATTGACAAATTACCTTAAGTGCCTTCAAAAATTTTGAGGTACCACTCTGAGCAATAGTTCCAAGACAATCAATGAGCTCTTCTTTAGTCATTCCAATACCAGTATCTCTACAGGGTAGAGAGTTAACAGTTTAATACTCCTATTCACACATACCCAGAAAAACAAAATATAACAAAAATCAAAATGATGCATATACATACGTTATAATAATAGTTCCATTATCTGGATCAGACTTGATACGTATCTCTAGATCTCCAGCATCTCCAAGCAAAGAAGGCTCAGTCACACTTAAGAATCTCAACTTGTCCAAAGCATCACTAGCATTACTAGAAGAAGAAAATAACAAAAAAAATAAGACAAAACACAACAGAATCAAGTAACTGCACACACATGTAACTAGTGTAAATAGATGCAAAAGTCCAAAAGGGAAAGAAACAACTGGTCCCTACTAAAGCAACCCTTTATACAAAATAAGTCATTGATAATAGCACAGACCATGCAATCGTCGTAGTCTTCAAATTACCTGACAAGTTCACGAAGGAAAACTTCCTTGTGGCTATACAGACTGTGAACAATCAAATCCAACAATCGACTCACCTGCAAAAAGAAAATGGAATTCACTTCCTCCAGTCAGCAAAACTGACTCACTCATTCACTTCCTTTGGCCAGTGTTGTTAAATAGTGGCCATGGTGCCACCATGGTGGGATGGCGTGATGGATTGTTTGCCAACCACCATAGGCAATCAGTGAAGAGAGACCCGCCATACGGCACAATGACATGTTTATATGGCGGAATTTCAGCGCCCTCCGCCATGTTCCACTATCCGCCATTGATAACACTGCCTTCGGCAATAAATGGAATTCACAGTGAAACGTAAAACAAAAAAAAAATACACTTCCTTTGGTTAAAACTCATGCACCCACACTTTACGGAATAAGTTTTGAGTTTAATGATTATGTACCGATAGTGTAAAGTTCAATCAATCAGAAATCACATTTAGTATGACTTTTGACTTTAGAGATAATAATTGGTTTGTGATTGTATGGAGCATGTAAAGGTGTTTCTTATTTTCTCATAAGTTTTTCAATCCCAATTACATGTCAAAACTCCAAACCAAATGCTAAAAAGTTTTGACATGAAATTCACTACTTGAGTAAATCTCTCTCAACCTCTCTCTCCCTCTCTCATACACACACATACCCTTCAGTTCGGGAACTTTCTCCCACACACACATACCCTTCAGTTCAGTAACTCTCTCTCTCACACACATACCCTTCAGTTCAGTAACTCTCTCTCTCTCACACAAACACACCCTTCACTTCAGTAAATCCCTCTCTCTTTCTCTATCTCACACACACACAGATACCCTTCATGAAGCAATCTTCTCACTTGCAATTTCATTTCAAAATTCCACACAAAGTGCCAAAAAGGTCGAAACTGTATCCCCAAAAATCGCAAAAAGGTAAACTATTTAACAAATCCCTCGAAAACCCACCTCGGCCTGGTACTCAAACTTCTCACCGGCGGCCTCGTCCTTCTCCACCACGGCAGCCTCGCACCGCACGGCGAGCCCGTCCCTCCTCCCCTGGCGCCGCTGCGTCCACCGCAGCCCCGCGGCGGGGGAGAAGCACTTCCTGCCGCGCCCTATTTGCGGCGGCAGAAAAGCGCTTCTGAGAAGAGAAGCCCTCGCGAAGGGGGAAGAAGGAGGGAGTGAGGCGAGAGAGACCGTGGCCATGGTTCTGCTCAGCACAGGAGCCATAGTTAGAACTTAGAACACAAAACAGAGTTTGTGTGTGCTTTTGTGAATATGGAATGGAAGGTTATCTCTTTGTTGTGCGTCGGTGAGAGTGATGATTTAAAAAGAGAGAAAGAAAAAAAGAAAGAAAAACCCTCGTTGGGAAGGAAGAAGGGTTTGGGGAGATATGTTAGAGATTGTTCTAGAAACACCGCTGGGTGTTTGGCTGTATCTGTGTCGGATTCTAAGGTCTAGATTCTGCCACATCAGCTGCATGGCAACATGCCATATCCACTGTTAATTTTGCATTATTTTCATTTTAATAAAAAAATAAAATGAATAAATTAAATAAAATTTAGTGATATTTAAGAATGGATTTTGTTCTTATAATTTTTATTGAATTTAGACTACGATTTTTTAAGGAAGTTTTTTATATTTTGACCACTTTATAAGTTAACTTGATCAATTTTAATCTTTTAAAACATTTTTATTAATTAAATTATTGTATTAAAGTAATTTTTGAAAATTAATTATTCTCATATTAGAATTACACCCTATGCAGTTTAATGGTCCACGATAACATGTGGGGATCTAATTCCTAGATAGACTATAGAGAGCATTGAGATCGGGACCTATCCAACTAGTGATATAGCAAGCCCAAATCTTATTGCTTTTTGTCTTTATCGGCTTTGGATGGGGCGAAGGGCCTGTTTGGGTAAGCTTCTCTATAAGCACTTCTAGAAGAAGAAAATAAAAGCAAAAAGATGAGATAAACTTCTCCATAAGTAAAAATAAGCTCTTCATTAACTAATTTGTAGAAGCTCACCAATGTAGCTTCTCTAAAAGATGAGATGACATCTACAAATTAGCTAATGAAGAGCTTATTTTTACTTATGGAAAAGCTCATTTCATTTTTTTCTCCTTATTTTTCTCTTCTAGAAGTGTTTCTAGAGAAGCTAACATCCAAACAGGCCCGAATTCGAGTTACATGGGTTGTAAATGGGAGCTACTATTCCCTTTATTAATAGTGTTATCGGCATTACCAATCCTTGGAAAATTCTTCTTTTGCCGATTCACCAAATCCCTACACCCCCGTTCCTTCCCCTGAGATTTCTTAGTCCACTACCATGGTGGCACGACCCCACCACCATTGTGGCACAAGGGTCCTAGATCTAAATACCTTTTGATTTCGTTAGCGACCTTCCAAATTTAACATCGGCTAAATTGACCAGCTATGTTTTATGCATTGTGTTTCTTATTTTGTGTGTGTGAGAGAATGAATATGGGAGAGACAAAGCATATAAGCGAGGAGAGGGGGAATTTGGGGAGGGAGAGGGACAAGGAGCAAGCAAAGCTAACGAAAATATGACTTTGCTACTAAAATTACAAACAGAATCGTGTTTTCGTTGCACACATGGAGGTGAAAAAATAAAACAACGGAAACATGATTTCGTTGTACAATACGAAATCATATTTTTTGTTGTTTTATTTTTTCGTCCCCATGTGTGCAACAGAAACACGATTTTGTTATATAACGGAATCATATTTTCGTTATTTTCTCCCCCCCCCCCTCATATATGTAATAGAAACACAATTTCATTGTACAAGTCTATAACAGAATCATATTTTTGTGGGAAGGGTAATTTTGGAATTATATAAAAAACAACCCCATGGGTAGTGTCCATAGTACTTCTAGTAGTTCCAATAGCATCTCCCATTGTAGATTGGTTAATTGGGTCTAAACAAGTTGGGCCAATATTGGGCCTAGCCACATTTGGTTTAAAAATTTTACATTTTTTTCAAGTTCCTACTTCATTGGTTCATATGGGTTGGGCCCATATTTGGGCAGACCATTTTTTCCAAATATAGGACAACCAAATCCTTTTGTTTTAGGCATTTGAATATTGCACCTCTCATTTTGAATCTTGTACCTCCTAAAGGAAGTTGAATGGACAAAAATACCCCTAGAAAGGAAAATGTTGATTTAAAGCTTCTCTCATAGACTATTCTAGAATAGGAAAAATACTATTCTGGAATCGCTATTCTAGAAATGTTCATGTATGTTAATATGTAGGTGTCCTAGAGACAATCTGATTTATCAGTTGAACACCTTGTACTATTTATTATTTCATGATTAATAAGAGCAAACTTTATATTTATCATATTTATGTCTCACTTATATTTATAGTAATATGCATTTGAAGATAAAGGCCTTAAGAATAGAACAAGTGTAAACTCGAGGATTTATGATAAGGATCATGATCATGAGGATTCGAGGACACTACATGTATATTTCCTAAAGCTAGTTCCTAGTCTTGAATCATCAAGAAAGGGCATTGATGATCTCAATAAGACTAGTACGACATCTTCTACTTGTATAGAGATACAAAGTAGGGACCTCACAGAATGCAAACATGGTGATGCCTTAGTTGATGTCGTGAGTGGATTTGTTAGGGAACAGATGTCACTGAACTGACCCGAGACTCCACGAAGATTCTTTAAAATATCATTGGATTTGTAAAGTCTCTCATCGTTTGGTAGTGCAAATCGTCCTAGACTTGAAAATGTCATCAATAGGGGTGACAAAGCGAGTCAACCCACTAAAAATGGGTCAGGCTAGCCCTAATCCACCAAAAAAAGGGCCGGAAAGGGCTGGTCCACTTTTGCCAAGTGGGCTGGAAATGCTAGTCTGTCCCACTTTAAGGTGGGCCAACGGGCCAACCCACCTCTAAATAAAAAAAAACAAATAAAAAAGTTTAAAATTTTTTAAAAAGACAAAAAAAAATTTAAAAAATACAAATATAATTAATTTATACAAAAAATTAATTTTAATTCATCATCAAATGTTGATTCAAGTGAAATTGCTATAGGAGATACTAGTAATCTAAAGATTCTCATTTCCTACCCTTTTCTCACCTTTCTCTTGTTTATAAATCACAAGATTAAGCAAAGAATAAAGAACAAATCCAAAAATTACATCCTCTAAAAACTACTGATATAGTTCTATGTGTAACAACATTATAGTATTATTAAGAATCTGCTACAACAACAGATCCTTACAAAGTGAATGAAAAAAATACCTTGTGGTCTAATTTCAATAAAATAAGAACAACCGTGAGATGAATACACCATAGTAACCATACATCCTAATTGCATAGCATCTTAATTTGCCACAACAAATGGGTAACAAAGCAAAAGTGCAAAACTTTATTGCAAGAATATTTCCAATTCCTATAATTATGAGACAAACAACAAATAATTGTTATCACCATCATCAAACAAAGGAATACTAATACATCACACAAATGTGATATGTCCATTCCAAATACCTTTTGAACTGTATTCCTTCTCTTTCCAGATCAAGTTGAGTTTGTGCAAGGTCTCTTCGTTGCCTAAGATCTTCCATATCCCTCTCCATCTGCAAATTTGTGTTTATTAATTCAATTCATTCAAAAAAGTTTCTCTTTTACATAAAGCTTAAGAAAAGACAGTTTATTTAAGTGTTACTAATAAATTAGTCTTCAACTATGTGAATGTCAACAGGAAAATTGAAACATTGTTCCAAATTCATCACTTTTATCTTAAACTAAATCCATATATGAATATTGTAATACATACATGAATATAAAATAATTCTCTTTAGAAGAAGGCCAAAGGATCAAACCATTTTATCTTCAAAAGGCATTAGCTCATCATGTAACTATCTTATACTTTTTTTTTTTTAGTTTTTGGATAAAATCTGATAATATTTCCCATTTTCCTTTATTTTTTATCTTTTAATTCATGTTTCTTTAATATGGTGAGTGATAGCATTAAAAGGGGAAAAAGAAGTTTCTCTTTGCTTTGATTTCTTCTCTAGTTTATTCCTAGTTATTTTATCCTTCCCTTTTCATTTATCCTTTCATTTCTTGTAAGAAATAGCAGAAAATGACACTAATAAATAGCAGATGATAAGGAGAAAATTAAAACAAAAGCAACAAAAATTAGTAAACACAAAACAATGTGTCCTCCTTTCAGAACAAAAAAAGAATAAAAATACAGAACTCGACAGGAGAGCTACATATTTTAACAGCCAAATGGGAAAGAAATTTAACAGAGATATACCTCCTCAACTGGAAGTCTGGAACCTCCTCTGACAATTTTTCCTCTGTTTCCGTAACTACAGGCTTCTTACTTTCATACCTAAGCATCCAATCCAATCCCATTTCTTTTCTTGCAATATCCAGGCAGATCAAACAACTTACTTCTGCAATTGAATAATTAGTTAGTAACATGTCAATCTCGCTACCTCCCAATTCCTCAACCCCTTATTTACGCTAGTGGAAAGGCACATACAGTTATATATATATATAGTAGTTAAAGGGATAAAATATGTAAAACAAATGTGTAAACCAAAATGGGATATCCTTCTTCTTAGATATCCTGCATAACAAATAGTATTAGGTATCCTGCATAACAAATAGTATTAGGTATCTTGCATAAGGAACATCCAGTAAGCAGGATTTTCACAATTCCAGAAACCAACACAAACACTACACTCCCAACCTCTCTCCTTTCTTTCACCATGAAAACCCATCAACAAACAAAACTAGCACAATAGCACCAGAAAACAGAAGCCAAAAAATGAAGCTAAGAAAACCAATCATTCAACACACACCAATAATTTAAATAACATTCAAATAAAAAACAATAGAGGAGATTCAATTCACAGAATATTGAAATTAGAGAATGAGATTGAAATATGGAATACCTAAAGAGCAGTGATTTAAACCAAAGACCAGAGAGATTGAACGGAGAGGAAAATTCTAAGAGAGAGAATGAGATTGCAATCGAAGAATAGAGAGATTGATCGGAAAAATCAAGCTCAATAGAGAGAAGAACGAACGAGAGCGTTATCCGTTAGGGTTCTTGCTTTTGGGACTGATGGAGACACCAACGGTGCAGGGACGGAGATGCCATTGACGGTGCGGGTGTGGGTGCGGGTCTGCGATAGCGGAATCTCTCTCTCCCTCTGCGAGGACCTCTCATCTCACGCACGACTGAGTGAGCAGTTGCCTACAATGTGTGTGTAGCGTATTTATATCGTTGGGTTGTGTAACACCCCAAAATTTTGGAATCACAATCAACTACAAGAGTAAAATGTTAATTAGAAGCAATACAGAAGAATTTAGGGAAATGACGAAAATACCCCTGGACATTTTGGAAAATGATCAAAATACCCCTAGGTCTTCTAGCAATATATATAAGGAAATCTTATAAATAATCCTTAAGGTTGTAAAAATGACCAAGAATACCTCCAGGGAAACAATTACAAAGATACCTGAACATTTT
>PYAF01004145.1:94403-105438 GCA_007407185.1 Glycine tomentella | reverse complement strand
CACAACATCCTCACACCATCTCGGTGTCTAACCTAGGGTTCATCATACGGTCATATATCTCGAACGGTCTGAGTATCACTCCAAGAACCGTTCTTCTAGCCTCTCAGGCTTTAATCATACAGAATCATCCAAAGAGGCCATTCAGGCCTTTCAGTCCACAGCATGCCCATAACAAATGCAACACAAGCATGGCATGCAAACAAGCACCCACTTGGGCGGTAAACAAGAGAAAGGGAATAATCCTCAGAACGATGAGCTTACCTGGCAAGCCGTGCCTCACAGCTTCAACCTCGAACTATGGCCTGCGTCTCTGACACCCACAGGGTCAAGCCCTAACAAGGCATACAAGCACATATCAATCACCCTCCTATCCGTACAAAGCATTTATTTCTAGCAAAACATACGGAAAAGCATGAACTGCTCCATAAAATTCTGCAGATTTTACGCCCACTTTGAAAAATCATAAATCCTTGTGGGAAGCTCCTAAAATCACGAGAATTTAGAGGCATCAAGATTTATCTCTTATCTTTTAAACAAAACTGGTTTCATCAAAATCCATGAACCACAGCCTCTGCAGCAAACCAAAAACCAGAACTGTCACGCACTAAAATAGTGCTGACAACAACATACCAACTCAAACAGCCATCTTCCAATGACAACCCCCACCAGGTTACTCGTCCAAATGAGCTGATATTTTACAGGCATGAAGTTCACATACCCATCTTTCTATTGCCACTAGAATCACTCGATTTGGATCATCCTAGACAGATTTATGATTTCTGCAAAATAGACCTCTGCAGTAGAAAAATCTGCTAAAAACAGAGTATAACAGCCAGTTATAACTCTGCACCACAATCTCTAGGAATCTCCAAAAATAGCACGAAAATTCCAGAATATACCTGACTCTCTTAGCATTCAAATGGCACCAGTTTTACACCATTTGGATACCGACAGCTCCTGCTATGGACGAAACACCAGAACTGCCCAAATAGGTGTTCATGGCTGTCATGAACATGCATGCATGATTTATGCATGAAACACCATTTCAACTTAAAACCAACTTCTACACACTCCAAATCATACCTCAAAACTGACTCACCCTCTTAAAACTCAACATTCATCAATCTCACTCCAAACCCTAACCCTAACCTTAAGAATCAAAGAGGAATAGGAGGAGATTTCAAACCTTAGGGTCCAAAAGACCAATTTGGAGGGTAGACCAGCACTCTATGGCTTCCAGTTGTGGTTCAACGTTGCTGAATGAAAATGGACAGAATCCAAACCCACTCTTCTTGTCAAATTACCAACACCCAAGGCTCAAAACAACAAGAAAACAAGGAAAAAGGCTTTCTTCCTTGCTTGTTTTATGATTTCGGCCACCAATCAAGTGGAAATTGCAAGGGGAGAGCTTGGGATGAAGGAGGAACCAGAAAAGAAGGAAAAGGAAGAAGGAAATAGGCAGAAAACGTAGCTGCCTCCTTTTAACAAGAAATGGGGGTGCGTTCATCAATTACGGGGGTACGTTCAGCAATTACGGGGTCTGCATTCAGCAATTACTAACTGCACCCATATCTTCGAAAGACCAAATTGCCCTTACTTTCGTAAATCTGTTTAATTACGCAAATATCACCTAAATTACCTTAATTAAATTTAGTGATATTACACTAAAAATATTGATCAAGCCTTAATTGATGAACATTGGATGAATGCCACGCATGATGAATTGAATCAATTTAAAAGATATGAAGTTTGGGAACTTGTTCCTATACCTTCTTCTCTCAAACCTAGTGGCACTAAATGAGTTTTTAGAAACAAACTTGATGAGAGTGGACTCATAGTCAGAAACAAAGCTAGATTGGTTGCAAAAGGTTACAACCAAAAGGAAGGCATTGACTATGAGGAAACCTTTGCACCAGTTGTAAGGTTGGAAGCCATTAGGTTATTACTTGCATATGCATGTTTAATGAGTTTTAAACTTTTTCAAATGGATGTTAAAAGTGCCTTCTTAAATGGATATATTGAGGAGGAAGTATATGTGGAGCAACCTCCTGGTTTTATTGATTTCAAACATCCAAATCATGTTTTTAAACTTAAGAAAACTCTCTATGGTTTAAAACAAGCTCCAAGATCTTGGTATGAAAGGTTAAGTAAATTTCTGCTTGAACAATCTTTCATAAGAGGACATGTTGATAAAACCTTGTTCATCAAAAGGCAAAGAAATGATATTTTACTAGTTCAAATATATGTTGATGATATAATCTTTGGTTCAACTAATCAAGTGTTATGCAAAGAATTTTCTACCACTATGCAGAATGAGTTTGAGATGTCAATGATGGGAGAATTAACATTCTTTCTTGGACTTCAAGTGAAGTAAATGAAGGATGAAACATTTCTAAACCAAACCAAGTATTGCCTTGAAGTGATCAAAAAGTTTGAAATGGAGAAAAGCAAAGATGCTTGCAACTCCAATGACAACTTCAACCTATCTAGATTCAGATGAAAAAGGAAAGAAGGTTGATGAGTCAAAGTTTAGAGGAATGATTTGATCCTTGCTATATTTGACGGCTAGTAGACCAGATATTATGCTGAGTGTGTGTTTGTGTGTAAGATATCAAGCAAATCCCAAAGAATCACACCTCACTGCAGACAAAAGGATCCTCAAATATCTCAAATCAACTCCAAAAGCTGGTCTTTGGTATCCTAAAGGTGCATCACTTAACATTGTTGGTTATTCTGATTCTGATTTTGCAGGGTGCACATTGGATAGAAAAAGCACTAGTGGAACTTGTCATCTACTAGGAAGTTCACTGGTCTCATGGCATTGCAAGAAACAATCTTGTGTTGCTTTGTCAACAGCTGAAGTTGAGTACATCTCTGCTGGAAGTTGTTGTGCTCAAAGTCTATGATTTAATCAACAATTGCAAGATTATGGTGTGGAATTAAAAGAAATACCTCTGCTATGTGACAACACAAGTGCTATCAATATTTTCAAGAATCCAATAATGCACTCAAGGACCAAACATATTGAGATAAGACATCATTTCCTTAGAGATCACATCCAAAAAGGTAACATCAAAATTGACTTCATTGATACTCATAATCAATTAGCTGATATATTCACTAAACCTTTTGCTAGAGATAGATTTTACACTCTTAGAAACATGCTAGGTATCTTGGATGAATCAAATCATCATTAGCATGGTTGTTATATGCTTATCGATGTGAAATAGCTTCATACTTGTTCCATCATCACATTCAATTTTCAAGTTGTGCTGCATAATACACTGTTCATTCTGATAAATTCTCTGTAATAATCGATTACCTATCAGAATAATCGATTAATATCACTTAAAAAGCTTGTCAGAATGAATTTTGAACTCGTGTAATCGATTACTGCATCGAGATAATTGATTAATTGGCCTTCGAAAATATTTCAAAAAGCCAAAGTTCACTAGAATAATCGATTATAGTAAATGGTAATCAATTAAATTGCTGAGAATCTGTTTTAAAAATTCAAATCCTTTTGGAATAATCGATTACACATCAAATTAATCGATTACACAAGCTTCAAATTGATTATGTATTTCAAATATCTCTGTAATAATCGATTACAATGCATGGTAATCGATTAAATTGACTGAAAATTTTTGTAAAATTTGAATTCTTTCTGTAATAATCGATTACAAATCATCTTCTTTAACCGAATCTTACTAAAATATTTGATTACTGATCCAAATAATCGATTACTGGTCGAGCAGAAAGTGATTTTGCATACGAATTAATTGATTACATGAGCATATAATCGATTATTCATGGAGTTACTGCAAAATCTGTCAATTTTTCTTGGAAATTGTAACTGCCCAACTGCCACCTAATTCAAATTTGAATCTTCTGTGTCTTAATGGTAGTGGATTAATTCGTACTAACTATTCCTAATTTCAAATTTTGAATCTTTGGAACCCAAAATTTTCTATAAATACAGCCCTAGTTGAAGGAAGAAATCACACCTTTCTCATCTTCTTCCTTAAACACTGTTGTGTTCTTCTTCTCTCTGAGTTTAGAAACTCTTCCTAGATAGTCTCTCATTCCTTTTTAGCCATGTCTAACTCTAAGAGAGTCAAAACCTCCAAAGAAAGGCTGGTGAAACCTCTAACCTTACTGTTAATAGGTTAGACCACTGGTTTCCTGCTGAGAGAGACAAAATGACATATCTCCAGTTCAATGCCACCAAATTAATCTGTTCTCCCAAATACCTTGAACTTGACTGGTTCATTAGGGAAGGTTTTCAATTCCCTGCTTTTCTTGAAACCCAAGGGTTAAGGAAATTCGTTGAGATGAAGGGTACCTATTACCCTGAATTAGTAAAGGTGTTTTACACCTGTGCTAAGGGATCTATGGATGGGACCCTTAGGTCTCAAGTTAATGGAGTAGCCATGGAGATTACTCTTGAGATTTGGGAAGCTGTAGCTGGAATTTCCTTTGAAGGTGAAAGAAAATTTGAAGAAGAGGCTGAGGGGTACAATAGAGTGGAGACCTACAGAGGGATGCTTCTTGATCCTCAAATGAGGCTGAAACTTAGGCTAGGCACTGGCCCAATGACCCATGAGGACAGACTCATTCACTATATAATTACCTACATCCTAACTCCTAGAGCAATCAATCATGCCCAAGCCACTGATGATGACCTACAAATTGTGTATGGTCTCAAGAATTCCATTCAGACGAATTGGATTCTTATTCTGGAAGAAATTATGCTTAAATCAAAGAGGTTAATGAATTACCCTTTTCCATACCCTGTTTTGGTTTTCAGGTTTATTGACTACTTTAAAATTGATGTTTCTAATGAGGTTGTTGACAATACAAATTCAAGCAACAACCTCATCAAATATAAGCATCTTACCAAGCTAGGGATGGTCAAGACTCCTCAAGGATGGCAAATGGTTGACCAACATGTCCTTGCTACTGGAAATGAAGAAGAAGAAGAAGCTGAAGATGAAGGCCCTGCTCAACCATCTTATAGTCCATTTGAATCTCTTATGATTCAAAAGATGGATGGCTTATTATCCCTTCATCATGAGCACAGGGCTGAAACTAACTCAACTTTGGAGGAGATCAAATCTAGGGTAGAAAGTATAGAAGCTAGGCCTGTGCTTGATGATTTTTCTAACTAAATTCAAGCTTCTTGTACTTTCTAAACATTGCTCTATTTTTCTTTTAATGTTTTTTAATCTGATTAATGTACTGTTTCTTTTCTTTCTTTCCAATTAATGAATTTGCATTTGCTTCTCTTACTTGTTGTGTTATCTTTTGCCTTTGAAAAGCCAAATAGGGGGAGTAAAAGTTGATTGGAAACTAAGAAACTAACTCTGTAACTAACTCTGTTATGCTCTGTTTTATGTTGTATTTTTTACAAATTGATGAATGATGAAATTTACTAAGTAAGGGGGAGCAAACTAAGTTACAGAAGCTAACTAAAAGAAGTAAATGATTAATGGTTAAACCAACAGATTTCTTGACACTTGTTCTTGGCAAAAAAGATGATTTTTGTTTTCAGGATTGATAAAAGTCAAACAAAGTTCAAGAATTCTATCTTTGCTCATCCTTCAAAGCACTACAAATCTCTAACACATGGTCAATCAATATTTGGCATGTTCAAAGCCAAAAAGGGGGAGATTGTTAGATATAGGGGGAGCAACAAGAAGAATGAAGCTTTTGACTTAGAAGTGTTCGAGCTTTTCACATGCCTTGAAGATTGAAATCCAAATCCAAGTGTATGAGAAGCAAATCTGTATATGCTTAAGTGTTTTTATCAAAGAATCAAAGCTATTTCGAAAAGGATCTAAATGGGTAAAGCTTTTGGAAAAATGTTATTTCACTGTGTTAATCGATTACTCATGAGATTAATCGATTATTTTGTTCATGTTATTTCACTGTGTTAATTGAACACTTAGTATTTTCTGAGCATAAACAAGCTTTCTAAGAGTTTTAAAGTGACTTTTTGGGTTTACTAACTTCTAGTCCCACTGTTTAATCATCATGAGCTATTGAATGATTTTTGGGTAAGAAACTTCAAGAGTTTAATGGAGAGTGTAACATCCCGAGCGCTGACGAGGGCGGGGAGTGATCGCCGGTGCAGTGAGGCACGGACAAGGAGCGGCTCCTGGCAGGCTTCCAGCGGGAGGGGTACATGAATGAATCGAATACACACCCGAACGAGAGGGATCCAGAGGCTGTACAGGTATGGGACTATACAGTTGAGGATAACTTAAAGGATTTAATAGGTACTACCTATACCAACAAGGTGCATCTACTTTTCGGTAGCCCATAACATAAGAACTCCACAGTTAAGCGTGCTTGACTTGGAGTAATCTTGGGATGGGTGACCTCCTGGGAAGTTTCTCAGGAAGTGTGTGAGTGAGGACAAAGCACGCTGAAAAGTATTGTGTTGGTATGTAGGGACAGTCGTTGATCCTGCAAGTGGCCGAGCGTTACAGAGAGCATGTTCTGAAATTCTGTTTTCTGTTATTCAACCTTAATTGGTAATTCATATGCATTCATATCCATTGGATCATCAGGTTGTTTCTTTCCATTATCTTTGTTTGTAATTTCGTTTTTATAATTTCTCTTATTTGATACTACTGTAAGTGGATTCTTGAAGCTTTGGCTAGAGTAGTATTCTCTAGGAAAGACCAGAGTAGTGTTCTCTGGTTCTTGTTCCTTAAAAGTCTAATAGGGTTTTAGATTTCTATTCTTTATCTAGTGTTGATAAAGAGAGGTTGTTGTAAAGCTTGTAAGAACAGAAATTTATAATAGTGAAACTCCAATCTAATGTTGATTAGAAGAAACTGGATGTAGCTTCCGTTGTGAAGTGAACCAGTATAAATTGCTTGTGTTGGTTTTCTTTATCTCTATCTCTACAAGTCATCTTGTTCCTTTGATCTTATTTTCATTATCATTACCCAACAAGTTTTGTTTTGAGCTATTAGTTTCTTGAACTGAGTAAGTTGATTTAATAAAAACATTCATGGTTTTAAAAGTGATAAAGATTCTTTAACTCTGATTTGATAAATAATTTTAAAAGATCAAGTTTAAACCAATTCACCCCCCTCTTGGTTATTGTGGATATTCCTATTGTTTTCACCACCAATGTTTGAGGGTGGGCATTTTAGTTTTTGAAAAAATCTTATGCATATCTTTATTCAATCCAATGATCCCGGTGTGTGAAATGCTATTGAAAAAGGTCCTTTGGTTCCAATGAAAATTGTTGATAATAATTTGATTCCAAAAGAATGGGATGAAATGACAGATGCTGAAAAAAGAGTTGTGCAATATGATTTTAAAGCTAAAACATGATTACATATGCTTTGTCTTCTGATGAATTCTTTAGAACTGTAAGATGCAGAAGTGCATAAGAAATGTGGGAGATGTTGGAGGTAACTCATGAAGGAACAAATGAAGTAAGGAGATCAAGGAAGCATGCCTTGATTCATGAATATGAGATGTTCAAGATGAGCAATACTGAAAACATATCTCAGCCGCAAACAAGATTCACACACATTGTCAATCATCTTCTTGGTCTTGGAAAGACATTTGATGCTAAAGAATTGAACATCAAAATACTAAAGTATCTAACAAGACCATGGCAACCAAAAGTTATAGCAATCAAGGAATCCAAAGTTGAGAAAGAAGAAGATTCAAGTGAAGAAGATGAAGATGACAACATGAATCTAATTGTCAAAAAGTTCAGCAAATTCATGAGAGGAAACAAGAACAGAAAGTTCACAAAGTTCAATAAGAGAAATGACAACAACAACAACACCTCTACCAACTTCACTTACTTTGAATGTGAAAAGCCTGGACACATCAAATCTGAATGTCCAATTTTCTTGAAGAAGCAACAAGGTAAGAGGAGGATAAATAAGGAAGGAAAGCCAAAAAAGGCATATATTGCTTGGGAAGACAATGAATCAACAACCTCTAAATCTTCAAGTGAGAATGAAGAAGTTAATATTTGCTTCACATCCACATTAAGTGATGATGATTACTCAAGTGTTGAATCTGAGGTAAGTTTTGAATATGATAATATAATTGATGCTTTCAATGAAATGTATGATGAGGCTGAAAGGCTAGCAAAGTCAAATAATAAGCTGAACGGAGATCTAAGATGGCACATCACCAAACTTGCAGAAATGTAAAGTGAACTTTGTAAGTTGAAAGAAGAAATGAAAATTTTCTTTCAAGTTACAAGGCCAATGGGTGTATATGTCCCTCTTCCTCTTCCAAGGCAAAAAAAATGCAAATTGTTACAAGAAGAGTTTGATGCTTTCAAAAGAAGCCAAGGAGAAAAGTATATGTTACTTCTTTCAGAAAATAACTATTTGGTTGATCTTTTGAAAATGCCTTATAGAAGAAAATGCAACTTGGCTGAAATATTAAGTGTGCAAAAATATGCTAGAGATACTTCTGGTTTGGGTTACAAACACGGTTCAAAATCTTGTAGAAAAACCAAATTTGTGCCACCAAAACAGAAGAATCAAATGAGCTTTTATAAATCAAAGTTTAAACAAAATGCTTATTTTGAAAGATCATCAAGAGCTGTAACTTGTAACTATTGCATGAAGACAGGACATACATCTTTTAAATGCTATGTTAGGCAATATTATGTGTCTAATGGAGTATGTATTTGGGTGCAAAAGAAAAAGAAAATATTTAACCCCTATGGACCCAACCTCAATTGGGTACCTTGCCTTGTTACTTGATTTGAATTTTGCAGGTGTGTCTAAGAGCAATATCATCACTATGGTATCTTGATAGTGGCTGGTCTAGGCACATGACAGGTGACATATCCATGCTTACAAATGTCATACTAAAAGATGGAGGATTTGTCACTTACGGCGATAATAAAATATGGTCTTGTGGAGAGGAAAAACATATCACTTGAGGAAGGTGCAAGAACACTTCTAAATGAAATAAACTTGCCTAAGCATTTTTGGACGGATGCTGTAAGTACGGTTTGTTATACTTTGAATAGGATTCTCATAAGGCCCATTTTGAAGAAAACCCCTTATGAACTATACAAAGGAAGGAAACTAAACATATATCATTTTAGAGCATTTGGCTGCAAGTGTTTTGTGTTAAATAATGCTATAGATTCTCTTGGCAAATTTGATTCTAAAGCTGATGAAGTAATTTTTCTTGGTTACTCTTTGCAAAATAAATCTTATAGGATTTTTAATAAAAGAACATTGTATGTTGAGGAATCTGTCCATGTTATATGTGATGAGACTAACCCTTCCAAGGAGGATTTGGAGTGTGATGTTGATGCAGGACAAATGGAAGAATTTCTGCAACTTAATGATTCGAATGAAAAAGAAAAAATTGAACCAAATGATGAACTAGAACAGTAAACTCCTTTACAAAAGCACAAGGATTGGAGAACTACTAAAGATCTTTCCCTTGACAACATAATTGGGGAAATATCCAAGGGAGTTTCTACTAGATTCTCTTTAAGAAATCTTTGTTGTATCATGGCTTTTGTTTCACAAATCGAACCAAAAAGTGTTTATCAAGCTCTGCTGGATGAACATTGGTTAATAGCTATGCATGATGAATTGAATCAATTAAAAAGAAACCAAGTTTGGGAATTAGTTCCTAGACCATCTACTCATATTCCTATTGGTACAAAATGGGTTTTTCAGAACAAGCTAGATGAAAGTGGCATCATAATAAGGAACAAGGCTAGATTGGTTGCTAAAGGATACAACCAAGAGGAAGGCATAGATTATGATGAAACTTATGCTCTAGTTGCTAGATTAGAAGCCATTAGGTTGTTACTTGCATATGCTTGTTTGATGAACTTTAAATTGTTTCAAATGGATGTTAAAAGTGAATTTTTGAATGGTTACATTGAGGAAGAAATATATGCAGACCAACCTTCTAGATTTATTGATTACAAGCACCAAGGTCTTGGTATGAGAGATTGAGCAAATTTCTACTTGAACAATCTTTCATAAGATGACAGGTTGACAAAACTTTGTTCATCAAGAAAAGAGAAAATGATATCTTGCTGGTTCAAATTTATGTGGATGACATTATATTTGGTTAAACTAATCAATCTATGTGCAGAGAATTTTTTGTCTTAATGCAGAGTGAATTTGAGATGTCAATGATGGGGGAGCTTACATTCTTTCTAGGATTACAAGTCAAGCAAATGAAGAATGGAACTTTCCTTAGCCAAGCCAAGTATTGTCTGGAAATGATCAAGAAATTTGAAATGAAAAATTGCAAGGATGCTGCAACACCAATGGAAACATCTACCAATCTTGATTCAGATGACAAAGGAAAAAGTGTTGATGAGTCAATTTGCTATATTTAACTGCAAGTAAACCTGAGATTATGTTAAGTGTATGCTTGTGTGCTAGATATCAAGCAAATCCCAAAGAATCTCATCTATCAGCAGTCAAAAGAACCCTAAAATATCTCAAGTCTACACCTAGAGTAGCACTTTGGTATCCAAAAGGTACATCTATTAGCTTGATTGGATATTCTGATTCTGACTTTGCAGGGTGCAAATTGGATAGAAAGAGTACCAGTGGTATATGCCACTTGTTAGGAAGCTCTTTGATTTCTTGGCACTGCAAGAAGCAATCATGTGTTGCCTTATCTACTGCTGAAGCTGAATACATTTCTGCTAGAAGCTGCTGTGCACAAAGTCTTTGGTTGAAGCTGTAACACCCTCATTTTTAAGAAATATTTGTTAGATTTTCTCATTAAATTATTTATTTTACAAAGAATTAGTTTTAAGGAAAAATGACGAAAACGCCCCTAGAATTTTGAGAAATGACCAAAATACCCCTTACTCTCAAAATGGCTATTATAATTTTAGCATTCAGAAGAAACCTGAGGAAAGGATAAGAGACCCTTAATAAATGAATTTCCAACAAAGCAGATAACATGAAACTATGAATTAGAATTTCTAGGAATTTTACTAAACATTTTGGAAAATAACGTAATACAAATGCTTTAGGATATTTTA
>PYAF01004145.1:79436-94303 GCA_007407185.1 Glycine tomentella | reverse complement strand
GTGATGTCTGTTGATCTGTATTTTATATTTATCTGTCTGTATATTATTTTGGGGCGATACATTTTGGATTGTACGTGGACTATCTATATTAATCTATATTTGGTTTGTATGTTAAAATGAACTCACAACCAAAGTAGATAAATCTCTCGCTTAGAATCTCCATTATACGTAAATGATTGATTAAACAAAAAAAAAATTTGCTCATAAATAATAAATAATAAATGAGTTAAATATCGTAAAGAAATAAGTGAAGGAATTTAGGCGTTACAGAAGCAACAACTTCAAGACTTTGGTGTTGAGATACAGGAGATACCTTGTTGTGTGATAACGCAAGTGCCATCAACATTTCCAAAAATCCGATTATGCACTCAAGGACAAGCACATTGAGATAAGACATCACTTTATCAGAGATCATATCCAAAAGGGTAACATCAAAATTGAGTTTGTTGAAATTAACAATCAATTAGCTGATATTTTCACAAAACCTTTGGCTAAAGATAGATTCTTCACACTTAGAAACATGCTAGGAATTCTAGATGGATCTAGTGTGTGTTAGCATGCTGTTTATGTGCTCATCTACATGAAATTTCATTATTTATTGACCATTCATCTCAAATGATACAAATTCAAAATGTGCTACATAATTACTGTTCATACTGATAAATTGACTGTTATAATCGATTAAGACTTGAAATAATCGATTAAATGGACTTTAAAAGCTTTTTAGAATGAATTTTGTACTTCTGTAATCGATTACGGAGACGAAATAATCGATTATTCTTCATTCAAAGTTATTTCAAAAAATTAACGTTCACTCGAATAATCGATTACGACTTCTAATTAATCGATTACACAAGATGAAAAATCTTTTAAAACATGACATTTCACTGAAATAATCAAATTACATGGTATCGTAATTGATTATACTTCATCTTCCTGAAATAAATCACTCACTGGTTTAATTGATTACACCTCGTGTTAATCGATTGCAGCCCTTTGCAGAAATCAACTTTTGCTTATGAATTAATCGATTACATAAGCTCGTAATCGATTATTCATGGAGTTATAGCAAAATCTGCAAGATTTCTTAGAAATTGTAACTGCCCAACTGCCACCAAATTCAAAATTTGAAACTTTTGAGCTTTTATGTTAGTGGGTTAATTCGAAATGACAGTTATAATTTCAAATTTCAAACTTTAAAGCCCAAAATCATCTATAAATACAGCTTTGCTGAAGAGACAAATCACACCATTCTCTTCTTCAACCTTAAGCTTTGTTGTATTTCTCTATTTCTCTTCTTCTGAGTCTAGATACTCTACTATTTGTATTCCTACCTCTGTGTTCACCATGTCTGCACCTAAGAGATCATAAACCTCTAAGAGAAAGAGTGTTGAAACTTCTAACCCTGCTGTAAATAGGTTAGATCATTTGTTTCCTACTGAGCGTGATAAAATTAATTTACCTACAGTTTAATGCCACTAAACTCATCTGCCCTCCCAAACACCTTGACCTTACATGGTTTACTAGAGAAGGTTTTCAATTCCTGCTATGATTGAAGCCCAGGGATTGAAGAAATTTGTTGAGATGAAGGGAACATTTTACCCTGAATTAGTGAAGGTGTTTTACACCTGTGCTAAAGCTTTTATGGATGGGACTATCCTATCTCAAATTAATGGGGTGGCCATGGAAATCACTCTTGAGGTGTGGCAAGAAGTTGTTGGCATTTCCTTGGAAGGTGAAAGGAAATTTGAGGAGGAGGTTATAATAGGGTTGAAACCTATAGAGGGATGCTTCTTGACCTTCAAATGAGGCTGAAATTGAGGCTTAGTATTGGTCCAATGACTTATGAAGATAGACTTCTTCATTACATAATCACCTATATCCTGACTCCTAGATCCAAAAATCATGCCCAAGCCATAGATGATGACATACAACTTGTGTATGGCATGAAGAATTCTATTTAGATGAACTGGAACCTCATCATTAAGGAAACCATGCTGAAAGCCAAGATATTGATTAACTATCCATTTTCATATGTTGTTCTTGTGTCTAGATTCATTGATTACTTCAAGATAGATGTCTCTAATGAGGTGGTTGACAACACTAACTCAAGTAACAGTCTCATCAAGGAGAAGCATCTTAACAGGCTTGGGATGCTTAAAACTCCTTATGGATGGCAGATAGCTGTTCAACAAGTTCCTCCTGCTGGTGCTGAAGAAGAAGGTGATGAAGAAAAAGAAGCTGAAGGCTCTGCTCAGCCATCCTACATCCCTTTGAATCTCTAATGATTCAGAAGATGGATGTTTTACTGTCTCTACACCATGAGCACAGGGCTGAGACTAATTCATCTATGGAAGAGATGAAATCTAGACTGGAAAACATAGAGGCTAGGCTTGTTCTTGATGACTTTGACAAACTAGTTTAGGTTGCTTATGTTCTTGATGCCTTCTGTCTATTTTTGAGTATGTTATGCTTTGGTTGATTTTTTGCTATTTTTCAACGTACTACATCATCTAAATCAATTAATATAAGTTCTTTTTTCTCTTCTTAATGAACATTATTTTTGTCTTTGATAAGCCAAATAGGGGGAGAAATAATCATAGGGGAGAAATGAGAAATAACTTTGTTTGTTTAAATGGGGAGAAATAATTTGTGATGTGTGCTTTGTTTGTTTGTCCTGTATTTTCATGAGAAATTATACAAGTCAGGGGAGCAAATTATAGCATTGTATACTTAACACTTATTCACACTTGTTCTTGCAAAAGCTGATTTAAATTCCAGGATATCAAGTATAATTCTTCTATCATTCATCCCTCAAAAGCAATCAAAAGTTAAACAAATGGGCAATTGATATTTGGCATGCTCAATGTAACGACCTAAAAATTATGCTAGATATTATTATTATCAGGATTAAATTTTTAAGAAGCGTATGTTATTATTAATTCTAAAACAGTATAACTTACAAAAGAGTTGAAACTAGTATATTATAGGTAACCACAGTCCTTGTTACAAAAATCATTATTGAACAAGTACAAGCTTTTCCAAACAAAAGTCTACTTCATTTTTCTTCATTTCCACACCATCACTGACTTAGGTCATCAAGGAAGTTGACCACTGTTGCCGTCTAAAAAAAAATGAAACAAATCTAGTGAGAAATAAAAATTTCTCAGTAGGCAAGGCTAAACCATCGAATACGTTAGTACGTTAGTAAATCATTGATATATTTAAACAAATTCATTAAAATAAATATGCAAACTATATGAATGCATGAAATGAACTATCCCAGGGTGCAAATGGCCTCTACATATGTATGTAGCTACACCTTGTACTGGATGTAGACACTGCGATCGTCTTACGCAAACATGCATGAATTTTGCCATATATCTGCACCTGGGCACTACATATCGTACTGTATGTAGTATCAGATTCAGTTTCACAAAATCTCGTACTGGACATGGAAACATGAATCAACCTATAATTACAACAACATCCATCCATAATAAAATCCATAATAAAATACATATCATCTTATGGAAAGATATTTTTATCATAACATCATACGTACCAAAAGTATGGTTAGGATACCATACCTTATTCAAGCAAAATCATGCAAACTTAGGCATGATAATTGATTATCCTCAAGCTAATGACAAATCATGTTAGTATTCTAACTAATAAAACCACAATATATCTTCTAAATAATTTCTAATTCCTTTAAACCTTTATAAGAAAAGATCATAACTTAGCATGCATCTTAATCTCCTTTCACCTACCACCTTGCTACTTTTATCCTCAAAATTGAATTATTCTAGTATTTGAACCATTTAACTACACACCATTCAATCTTTACTTCTAAAAATTAATACAAAATAGTCCCATAATAAAATATGAACTAATAGTCCAAATATCATCAAAATCACTTCCAAAGATCACTAAATATACTTCCAAACATCACTAATATTTTAGCGTATAAATCATCACTTATCCTATGGTTTAAATCAACATTTATACATCATAAAATAGACTTCAAATGACATAAATTTCCAACCTAAATAATAGTCATAAATCTATACATATAAGCATGTAAATCAGTCCAAAAATTTTCTTAACTAAAGATTAAAGCCTAGCCTACCTCAAGTGAGTTTGAGTCTTGAAAATAGAATGGAATAATGGTTGCCTTCTTTGGGAAGTCCTCTAAGAAATGAAGCCTTGATATCCTTCTTCTAAACTTGTCAAACTCTTCCTAAGGTTGTTAGCTTTACACGAAATTTCTTCAAGGTGGTGGGGTTTCTTTTCCTACTTGATTCAAGCTTTAAAAGGAAAGATGAAAGTGAAATGGAAGTGATATGAGGGAGAGGATTCACGTGAATGGCGTAGGAGGAATGCCTTGATAATGGTTTGCGCTTAAGGTCCCCCTTCTCCCTTTATATAGTGTTTAGAAAATAATTTAATATTCAAGGACATTTTGGCCCTTCCTAACTTAATTACCTTCATTTAGTTCCATTCTAACTAAATTACCTTTGTAACATCCTAGAAAAATAAATATATAAATAATTATAGTTATATTTAATTTATAAATGAAATAACCTCAAATTATATAAATTATAATAATAGAATAAGTTATATGATTAAAAATAATTTTTAATAACCATGGTAAAACAAAATCGTAAAAGCTGAACCAAATCCTTAGAAAATCTTCCAGGTGGCATCGGGGGAAAACAAATAACAAAAGCCAGCTGCAGTAGTTCCCCACGTTGCACCACCATTAAATGAGAGGAATAATAGTAATAATGAATGAGATAAGAGGGTTTAGATATTTTACCTAGATTTTTTTCCAACTGAATTCCAACTAAAGCCAGTAGTATAAATAGCTCGGACGTTTCAACCTCTCTACACCAACAACCTACACAAACACTATCAGCTTTCACTCTCTTCCTAAATTTTCTCAAACATTTTCTTTACATAAGATCCTTCTCTCTTAAAATTATTCCAGCAGTTCTCTAAGCCATCCACCAAAAGTTATTAAAGGTAGGCTAGGCTTCAATCCTTAACTTAGAAATTTTTAAGATTATTTCAGTTGCTAAAAAGGACAGATTGAGTTTTTTTTAGTGATAATTTGGAATTTAACTTACTATTAGTTTAGGAAGGTTTATGAGATAATTTGAATAATTTAGATAATTTAAATAATTTAATTCTTGTATTACTGGGTAACAAGTTTAAAAACAAGAAGCTGGAAAGTAATATCCTATTTAAATTTTATAGAAATTAATTGAACAAAATAAATAACACTAATCCCAGCTTTTCCTTTTCTCGGCCTGCAAGCACCCCGGTTGCCATCATTTTAAGCACCTAAAGATACCTTAGTTCAGCTTATATATATATATATATATATATATATATATATATATATATATATATTCTATGGCATTCTTCCTGTAGAGCTTATCCACGGATGAATAGTAGTATAGGTAATAAGTTTACCCGCATACTATGCACATCTTGTCACTTAACATGAACAATCCATGCAAACCCAACACGGCCAAGACTGCACTCATCCCGACACCCTTTTATGCTTGTATCTACCTACCTCTGCCCTTGTACTTGTCCTGCCGAGTTCATCTTCAACATAGACCTCGGCCACATGAACTTATAGACCTCGGCATGGCTGAACTTCCTTCACCTATTATCCACTCACTTTTACACTTTTACAATTCTGTACCTACTGTGTTCCTCTCATTTATTAAACATATAATGCTGCACTTGCTAATCCCTGTACTTTAGATAACTCACGTACCATGCAAAGCCATCTCGGCAACCATGCATGCAAGACCAGCCACCCCGTAAGCTATACTTGGCCAACCCCTGCAACTTGACTATTCTGGAAGTCCGGTTATATTCATGAAACCGGCCTTCACCCTTCTCGGCATCACACATACAAGCCCGACCATACCTTCAACCCGGCACATATGGCTTTTCAGTATTACATATGCGAGCCCGGCCATGTATACAACTTGGCATGAATGGATTCTCAGCATCACAATCTCGGCCATTATGGGAGCCCGGTTGCAACCATGAACTCGGCTATACACCAAGTTTCTCGGCTAATTCGGCCATAACCATCTCGACATGTAATTGCTTCTCGTCATTACACATGCAATCTTAAACTCGGCATTCCCTCACTAACGGCAACATTGAACCCAGCTAACCATGACTTCGGTCACTTATGTCAAAACAAACCCGGCCAACCATGAACAATGTAACTCGACCCTCACACTCGGTATGTTCCTTTCTCGGCCTCACACATGCAGCCTTAAAACCGACATGCACCATTCTCGGCACGTATGGTTACTCAGCATCACATGCCAGCTCGGCCATACATCCAACCCGGCATGGAACCTTCTCGGCATCACACCTACCCGGCATGCCCATGAACCCGGCGTGCACCATGAACTCGGCCATTCATGCTCATAAAATCCGACAATCCATTTTCATAAAGCTCAGCCACCATGTAACCCAACTCGGCCAGCCCTTGCAAACCAACTTGATCCAATCCGGTCAAACATGCAAACCAACTTGGCCATACTCACCAGCCATGCAAATACCTTAGAACCTCGGCCTGTATCAGCCCGACCAGCACTTACCTCGGTACCAGACCACCCCGGCAGGCAACCAACTTGGTCAACGCGGCACTCAACATGATTAACTCGGCAATTATACCTTACACTAGCTTGTGCCCAGCTCGATCTTTAGCAGAATCGGTCATCCATACTCAATGAACCCGGCCACCCCACACTAAACCCAGCAAACCATGCAACCCGGCCATTTCCATCAAAATATACTTCTCGACCTCACCCTTACCGGCCTCCATACTCTTTTGATACCACTATAAATAACCCGACAATTATAAATAAATATATATATATATATATATATATATATAAGTATCCAGCGGTTTCATACAAGTAGGCTACCTTTCGGTTTTTAAATATATTAGGTATAGTATATTTAGGTCATGCAGGGTCAGGTGAATTTTTCCTCAATTGCAGACCTTTTTGAATATATATAATAGTATATCCACTAGTACCCCTGTGGGATATTTTAGCCAATATATTAATTAAGTAAACTACCCAAGTGAAATTCAACATAATACTATATATATATATATATATATATATTCAATTCTTAGGTGGTACAATCTTATGAGAACAATGTAAGTAAAGTTAATTAATTCATTTTATAAATCTAGAGATTCCCAGAAATTGATTTTAATGACAATTTAAATTACTCACAAGCTATCTATACAATGTATTGCATAAACTTTACATACTAGACTGCTTTTATCTAAATTTTGATTGGTCCATACTACTTCTAACCATCAAAATTACTAAACTATTTTATTAAATAGGTCTATACATCCTACAATTAAAAGAAAATCCCATAGATTTTATTTATCGTTTTTCCATGTTTTTCTGATGCTTGAATTCTCATGAATAAAGTTTCAAAGTCATAACCGTATAAAACTCATAGAAATTCTATTTTGAGGCTTTTTGTCACAAAATATTTTGATACTTAGTCAGCTAAGTGTATTCTATAATTTCATCTAGTTTCTACAAAATTTCTAAAGATATTTGGGCATTTCTGGCCTAAGGGCATTTTGGTAATTTTTCCATTCATCTTAGGGGTATTTTTATCATTTCCAAAATGTCCAAGGGTATTTTGGTAATTTAAACTTTAACCAAAAATATTCAAGTATTATCACACTTCCACAATTCAATTTATAATTATAAATTCAAGATATAATTTTGAGGATGTTACACTCAAAGCCAAAAAGGGAGAGATTGTTGAATATAGGAGGAGTTGCAAGAAGAATCAAAGCAAGAATGAAGAAAAAGCTTGATGTTTGCTTGAAGATATTTTTGCTTTTTACATGCCCAATCAAGTATGAAGGCATTTGTAATTTGTTTAAGTTTGATTCAAGTACATTGTTTTGTGATTCTTGTATTGCATTTGCATTTCACATAAACATGCATCCATAGTTTCATTAAAATAAGAAAGCTATTAAATGATTTCAAAAGAATCTAAATTCTCATGGTTAAGTTTCTAAAAATATGAAAACTTACTGTTGTAAACGATTACACAGTGATTTAATCGATTAAATGCTTTTGTTCTAAATCTAGAAAAGCCATGAAGAACGTTTTAATCGATTACAAGATTAGTTTAATCGATTACATAATGCATTCGGGAAAATCATGCATTACTGCTTTAATCTATTACCATGAATCGTAATCGATTACACAGGCTAAATTGAAAACTGTTCTTTATTGCTTTAATCGATTACCATGAATCATAATCGATTACACAGGTCAATTTGAAAACTGTGCTTTACTGCTTTAATCGATTACATTGCGTAATAATCGATTATTCTGTTCATAAACTTTTTCTAGAAAACTGAGGAACAATTTAATCGATTATTTAGTAGTTTTAATCGATTACGTATGGAAAAATAATCGATTACACCAGCAGATTAATCGATTATTGTCAATTAAATTGGTTTTATATAAAGCTTTGTGAGTTTGTTTTCTATATATACATATTGAACGAATTATAAAATATACATGAGTGACTTACCAAAAAGACACTAAGCTTTCTAAGAGTCCAAGTGATTGATTTCTAAGTGAAAAACACATCTTGTGAAGATCAAGATTTATGAGTTCTTCAGTGAAAATGTGTTAAAGAAAAGAAGTTTTCAAGATATTGATTCTGAGCATTAGATTTCATATAACCTGGAATGTGTGGTAATCTCAATTCATTTTCATTCATTCATACATGAAGGATCACAGGTTGTGTTTATCTTGAATCTTTCTTTTTAAGATTTTTTGATATTTGTATTCATTTATTATAAATCAATTTGAGTTTGCAAACTTTCTAGAGTAGGGTTCCCTGGGTGAAAGATCTGAGTAGGGTTCTCAGAGTCTTAGTGATTTGTTTTCTAATAGGATTTTAGAATTCAGATTCTTTATCTAGGATTGATAAAGAAAATCACTTGTAAATTAATTGTAAAGAATATTTTAATTTAGTGAAAACTCTGATTTAATGAAAATTTTTCTTAAGAAACTCTATGCTCAAAAGTTTTAGATAGCAAGTGGTTATTTTATGAACTTTTATGATTTAAGTAACATTAAAAGGTATAATTGCTACTCAATTAAAGTCACAAACCATTGCATAAGTGGAAAAGATTATTTTATTTGAATTAAGAGAGATAGAGAGAGAGAGAGAGAGAACACTAAAATTGTATAAGCCTAAACATCTTATACACATAAAAATGAAAAAGAAAAAAATGGATATGAATGTAAAATCTAAAAATGCTTTTTAGGTTTTTCTAAAAAAAGAAAAAAAAATCTCGGAGATCAAAACAAGTTCCCTTAATATTCTAATCTTACATTAAGAAATTGAGGAAAGAACAATCATCAATATGATCACTTGTATGTTATGTCTTCAATTTGTTGTTTATGAAAAAAAATAAAAAAAAATAATACAAGCAAAAAAGAAAGAAAATAAAAACTTGACATTGAATAAAAAAATAAGTTGTACATATTTATCCATCTCAATAAAAAAAATACATAAAAACATGAATGAAATAAATATAAAATAAAAACTTGAATTTTCATTGACATATAAGGTTTACAATATTTAAGAATGAATGACTATACATTTTAGACTTACATAGTAAAAAATGAAGGTGAAAAATTCTATTAACACGGGCACAACAAAGTTGATAAAGAAAGAAAGAAAGAAAGAGGCATAGAGAGAAAGAGATAATTCACTTCCTTAATGATATGAATTGTCATTTTTTTTTTGTTTTTGATTTTTCCCTCCTCTTTCTCTAATGGTTGTGGGTCCTTTAAATAGCTATCACTTCCAAAGATTATCAAATGTAATTCCAAACATCACTAATATTTCAGCATATAAATCATCACCTATCCTATGGTTAAAATCAATATTTTCACATCATAAAATAACCTTTAATGACATAAAATTCCAGCTTAAATAATAACCATAAATCTGCACATTTAAACATATAGGTTAGTCCAAATAAATTTTTAACTTGAGATTGAAGCCTAGCCTACCTCAATAAAATTTGGTTTTGAAATGGAATGGATTAAGGGGTTGTCTCCCTTGGAAATCCTCTAAAGAGTGAAGTCTTGAAAGAAGAATTTTTTATGGGTAAGGTGGTAGAAAAGAAGTCACGGTTAGGAGCAAGCAAATGAGGTAGGAAGTGAAAAGTTTGGTGCAAGGAGCAAGTAGTCATGGGATAGGTTTTTGGGCAAGAAACTTACTTGCAGAAATTTTGGAACATCAAAGTTATTTATACTATTTTAATTTGTTAAGTTATAAGTGATTTAGTTGGATTATAACTGATTTAGAAGTTAGTTTAGTTATAACTTAACTAGGTAATCATTACCTTAGAAGATATTAATACTTAAACCTTATCTTGACTTGATTTTCTTGGTCAAGATTCCATTTAATCATTGACTTGGGGGGCAGCTGGCCCTTTATGTGGAAATGGCTGGGTAAAGGAAATGTATTTTCTTGGCTTAGGTGATTACACATGCACACAAAGCCTTATTTAATCTTTTCACTTCAGCCAGCAAATTTTTTTATAGCAGCCTATACTTCAAGCTTTGCTTTTAGCTTATTGTTTTGGTGCATGATTTGTCTTATTGGAGGACTCTTGTGCACGTGGAATGGTCTTGGTCTGAGGCAACCTTTGATTGTACAAATTTTGTGCTGAAGATTTTATTCGTTGGACCAAAATTCCAAGAGTTACAAATTGTGCCCAATTCAAAAATAGCTAGAAACACTTAACCTGAGGTGGTTCGTTCTTAGTATATTTTGTACCAATCTACTAGTGCATAAATTCTCATCTTTTAGTATATTAAGCTAGACTTCCAAATCTTTCTAAAAAGGTATTACATGCCTTATTTGGAGTTATAAAACTCTAGCTATAACATTTTTAAACTAGATTCCAAAATTGCTAGCAAGCTCAAAATTCACACAGTGACATGTCTTAATGTTTTAGTGACTGCAAGCAGTACACAAACTAGATTTATCTAAAATTTTTATATGTTATAATATACATCTAGATCTTTAATTTCATATACCATATATCCAATTTGAATAAGAATTAAGAGAGAAATAAATTTTTCAATTCGGGTGGCAATAATGGACAGTTTTGGGTCGTTTATGTTCAAATAAATTTTATCCTATTCTTCTTGTATCCAACTATCATCACATTTCCATAATTCAATCATAAATATAAACTTAAAATATAATTTTTGAGGATGTTACAATAATCACTAAGATGAAAAATTGGAAATAATGTAAACACTTATTTTGATGACATTTGGGCTGTTTGTTCATATATTTATTATGGGACTGTTTTGAATTAATTTTTAGAAGTAGAAGTTGAATGGTATGTAGATAAATGGTTCAAATACTTGAGTGATTCAATTTTAAGGATTAGGTAGTAAGATGGTAAGTGAAAGGATATTAAGATGTATGCTAAGTTATAATTTTTTCTTGTGAATATTTAAAGGAATTAGAAATTATTTGAAAGATATATTTTGGTTTATTAGTTAGAATTCTAACATGATTTTTTTGTAATTTGAGGATATTGAATTGTCATGCCTAAGTTGGTATGATTTTGCTTGAATAAGGTATAGTAGTTTAACTATACTTTTGGTACGTATGATGTTATGATGAAAATATTTTTCATGAGGTTGTATGTATTTGTTCATGGATTTTATTATTTATGAAAATGATGGATTTAATAATAAGTTGATTCATGTTTCCGAGTCCGATACGAGATTTGTGAAACATAATTTGATACTACATCCAGTACAAGATATAGAGACCATGTGCAAATACATGGAATGACATGCATGACTAGCGTAAGACAACCGCAACATTTCTACATCCAGGACGAGGTGTAACTACATACAATACGATATGTAGAGGTCATGTGCACCCTGAAAAATTCATTTCATGCTTACATGTTATTTGCATAATTATTTATTTTATGGATTCATTTGAATATATTGATAAATTACTAACGTACTAACGTGTTGGTGGTTTAGTTTTACCTCACTAGATTTGTTTCATTTTTTTTCTCTAGATGGCAACAATGGTCAATTTTCTTGACACCTTGGACTGGTGGTGGTACAAAGATAAAAAATTGTCTTTAGAAAATGGATGACGAAAGTGTTTGTAATATTTCTATGTTTTAATGTAAAATATTATGGCTAAGTATGACGGATTATGTGACTTATAATGATAGGTGAAGTAACAATAATTAGCATATGTTTAATAAGATAAGTTTACCACCTATATAATTAAACGAATTCTAAACTTTTACTTTTATATGTTGCTTAATAATAAACAGTAATAAAAAATTATCTAGAAATAAATTAGGTCGTTATAATTGTTGACCATTGTAAGGGCTTATTTCCGCTGCCCCACTATTTTCTCTCACTCACTATGTGACCGTTGTCTTTATTAGTAGTTGATTTTCCTTTGGTCTTCTCCATATATTCTTTGATTATATTTTTTGCTTTATTTTTTTCAAAAATATTGCATTGAATAAAATTGGGTATTCACAATACTTTATTTATGAATGATAGAATAAAAGAAAAATCAATCATTTTCAAAGAGAAAAGTGTGGTGACATAAAATTATATGTTAGTAAGAGACTTGAGCATGGGCTTCAAAGAATTTCAAGCACATTCTAAAAAATATGCAAGATAACCTAGTTTAACAAATTGACTCAAGGTTTTATTTAATATCATTACAAATCAAAATTCACGCACAATAGCCAACACCATATACACCAACTAAAAAGAATAAGAATTATTATAAGTGATAGATGCCAAATTCCAATACATAATTAGCTGAATAATACTTATTCAGGTTATCCATTATATGGTTTCAAATTCAATTATTCAAAGACCATCATGCTTCAAAATTCCAATTTCCAAATAGTTTAAATCAGTTACATATTATTGATGGTAGTTCAAGTTTTTTTAATCTGTGAGAATTTGTATTTATATAATAATTTCTCTGTATAAAAATATGTATAACAATGAGAGAAACAGAAAGAGAAGAAAGAGAAGTGTGACATAAAATGGTTGATGTAATGAAAGAAGATAAAGAAAAAATAATATAGAAAAAATACATTATTTGAATAAAATAACTAATTTATATGACCCTAACAATTATGTGTAAGCGGATAAAGCTCAAAACAAGCATGAACAGTAAAAGGTTGAAAGCTAATTTCATTGCCAAATAGTTTGTTTAATTGAAAATACAGGGGCAAAGCACTTTTAACCTAAACTGATTGAAGTATTTATATTTATATTTTATCTTGTCCTCACGTATATTTATTTTATTTTGCTATGATTTTTTTTAAAACTTAATAGGTATATAATCGATTTTTTATTAGCAAAATAAAATATATATTATTAAAATAGGTACCAGAAATACCTTAACCACTTACAACCATCATAAAATCACCAAGCCCCCTGTAATAACATCTATGCTCCTAGAAATAAGCTAGTTACTCAATATTTTTGTCAGAGAATTTGCATAAATAAAAAATAACCACCTCATACATAAAATGCTAGTACAAAAACCAACCTCCCTGATACGTTTACCAAATCACAAACCCCCACTAACCTAAACCACAAAACATCATATAAACAACCTGCCCTAAACAAATTAATCACATGTTATAGAAACACATTGACTCCTCTAACTGAACAAATCTTTTATCCACCAACAAATGATAATCCACAAATGATGATCCGAGGAAGAAAAAACTGTCCAAGCCAACAAAATCCACTTGGAGATCCACCAACCTCCCTCAATCACATTCGAGCCAAGCTAGTCTTGGTTCAAGTAGATACCTTTAGAAGACCTGCACATCATCTGGTCTTCATGATAAACACAAAAAGCATGTCTTCATTTCATTGCTTTCCCTAGACTATTTTCCATGCATATCCTCAAAAACTCCCTTTTCCTCGTGAACACCATGGTTAAATAGATCAATTTGTTTATCATAGTAGTGTGATTCCTTTACAGTATCTTCACGATCTCCCTTATGTTGGAGTACAAGTGTGAAGTGAAGTATCACATTGGATAGAAATGGGAAAGTTAAACACCATATAAGTGAGCATTAGATCATAAACCCGAGTCTTAATGTTTAACCGCCTTCAGATTTCCCAACACCTTAAATGTCTCAACAACAATTCTAACTTAACATCGAGTTTTTTTTTTGCGCTTTGGGCTTTCAATCTATGATAGTTGTATTTGAGTTTCATGTATTGGCCCCACAACTATTTGATCCTCCTTATTGGCATTCTTCGTCTTTGAAAAGAGTTCTAGCATCAATGGGTTCCATCCGGTCATCGCACATCTTATAACACCCCGTAGGCCTCCGGTGCGTTATCATTAATCATATCAGTTAAGCGCTAAAAACATAATTTCCAAACTCAGCTGAAGCACAGAATCGCTTTTCTTGATTCATTATGTATGGAATAAAATATATCGAAGCAAACATTCATACAAGGCACATAACTTACGCCCCTGCTGATCCAGTTTCTCATACATACCCATAGACAGATAAATAAACATCTACAATATACTCAGGAGGAAACTCATATCATATCATCAATAGTTCTGTACATACATATACATCAGTGTCTTCACCACACCGTGGTGATACAAAAGAATATCTGCCCTCACCGAGGGTATACAGAACTATACATCTCTGGTGTACACACACCATCCCTCATCAAGGGTACAAAACACAA
>PYAF01004145.1:38437-72113 GCA_007407185.1 Glycine tomentella | reverse complement strand
GTGGTGATACAAAAGAATATCTGCCCTCACCGAGGGTATACAGAACTATACATCTCTGGTGTACACACACCATCCCTCATCAAGGGTACAAAACACAATCAAAACAAAACTGAGCCTTCAAGCTCTCTCTCTTTGTTGCCACCGGCCAAGCAGACATGTCTCCACTAGGGCCTCCTGCCCTGAGACTGCTCTCCTCTTCTAGAAGAGTCACCTGTCATGATAAATCCCCAAACTGGGTGAGATACACATCTCAGTAAGCTCAAGGTCCTTGGAGGAATCTCCTCCACCCTGGCCCACTTTCCATAACACATACATCAGACAATCACAACAGTTGGCCCACTGGCCAGGCCCTCTGGCCCTCATAACAATATGAGCAAGTCATCTTGCTCCAAACATGGCGGAGCTACCTCAACGCCTACATCAGTGTGAGGCCGGAGGACCAAGAAGGCTGAAGGACAGCTTCTACTAGCTCAGGTGTCCGTATATCGCCTTGGGTCCTTGCCAAACTCAAGTTTCAGCGCTTTCCTCTGGAGAAAAGGATTCTCACTCTCAAGGGTTTTTCAAGAGAAAGGATGAAGGATTTTTGCTCTCAAGATGTTTCTCACAAGTTTAATAGTCATTGGGAGCTGTTTAGGTCAATAAATAAGGTCCTAGGAAGCTTGGGTTCATCAATAATGGAGGTTAGGGGCGTGGGGAAGAAGAAAACTGTTTTTCTCCCCAGAAAATAGCGTTTTGGCCTTTTATACTGGGCCTGCGTGAGGTCTGGCGTGGATCGCGCCACCTCTGGCGCTGTTCGCGCCACTATGGCGATGGGTCTGACACTCCCAGCGCCATCCTCCCCGCGCCACAACCCTAACAGGGTTTTCTTCCAAGGATCCCTGGCGCTGTCGGCGTGGGATCTGGCGCCAATCGTGCCATAATGAGGGTCCTTACACATCTCCAAGTACAAGGACAAGAATGTAAGATCACAATGATTCTACAGTGGAAAGTTTCCATTGAGTTGCTTGGTGGTTGTTCAGTAGTGGATACATAGGTGAATATATCATTTTTTTATGATTGAATTCTTCTTTTATTTTTCTTCCATGACTACATCCATTCATTTGTTGAATAATGTGTGAATTATTATAAATTTTTTAGTATTCGAATTCATTTTTCAGCAATAAAAGAATCCAACAATTAGATTTTCAAATTTCATCATTTGTCCTTTGCTTTGTTTTTAAAATTAGAGTTACATTTGATTGTTCTTTGAAACTAAATTTTTATAAGTGTAAAAAGTAATTTTTTGGATAAATAATCTATTCACTACAATTTAGTCTTTTTACATTTTTTGAAATGAACAATTTAGTCCAAAATGGGCGAATGTTGTAACAAATTAATTCAAAGTTAAGTATGTATTGTTTTTGTTAACATTGAATGCATACGTGACACGTCGTCATCGATGATGTGACAAATCCACATATGCATGGGTGTTCCATATTAGCAGATAGTGTTTTAGTCTAAACTAAATTGTTAGTGAAAATGAAACACTTGTGTTGGTGCAGTCGGAAAGGGAAAAGGTAAAAGGGTGCCACCATCAGAATCTCTTTTGCTTTCATCGGCGACATCGTGGTCACCATTGCCCTTCAAATTGCTCATCTTTTCACTCATATATTCTCTTTTTGTTGGGTCCTTCGCTCCTCCGTCATTGGCAGCGATGTCCATGACGAATTCATCAACGTCCTTGATACAAGAAAGTCCTTACAGTGGCGATCCAAGATGCACATAACTAAAGACGTAAGCTCACTGGTTTCCATCTACGTAACAAAAGAAAGGAATTTGTGGCAAAAGTTGAGGTGCTGAATCAACAGGCCGTGAAGAATTTAATAGGGAACGATGGAAGGCATGATGGGAGGCGATAGAGACAAAATTTCAACCAATCCTTTTTGAATTTTCTTTATGAGTCAGATTTGTAATTTCTTTTTTATTATGCACAAATTTTCAATTTGCGTTTTTTTTTTCTTCCCGATTTCTTGTGTTGATGTTTAGTATTCTCGACATGTCTCTTATTTTGGATATGAATGTCCATTTATGGTTTGCCTTTTACTCATTTTGATCATGTTCTTTATTGTTTCAATCATAGATGGGGATTAATTGTGACCATCAATGACTAAAACTAACCAAACTACAACCGTACTTGATGGAACTCTAGAAAATTTTCATCCATTTAAGTAACCCACCATGGCTGTAGCGAGATCCACCTTCTAGTTTCTTTCTTTACTTTTTGAAAGCAAGTGTTAAGGTCTTTTTCTATTTTCTATTTTAAAAAATAAAATTGAAATACTTGTTATACCTGATAATTGAACCATTATAAATCATTTTCTTTCTTTGTTCATCGGAGAAGCCATCAACATAAAAACATTGAATGGTGACTTAAAAAGGTAAAAAAGAAAAAAATCCACTCACAAATTGGTTCTTTGACTTGACTTATCGCACGAAACTAACATACGTCACATGGATTTACCATATCATCAACGACATGCCATGTCGTCATCAATGGAAACCAACACAACACACCACATATTTAACCGTTAAACTAATTTGTCCTCAACATTTGTGCTTTGTGAATTAAATTGATCTTTTAAAAATGTAGGGACTAAATTATTAGCAATGCATAGTTTAGGGACTAAATAAGTTAGTTACTTTTTTTTTTTCCCTTTCAACTTTGGGTTATTTTATAATATATTTATAATTCCTTTATAATTTCAATAAAACATATTTTTTTTATTTTCTATTATTGTAGGAAAAAAAAAACAAAAATCACACAAAGTAAATCGACCCACTTTAGTTTTATCTCAACAATAACAATTAACAACACTTTATCTTGATAATCCTTGTGGATTCATCTATCCATATTTTTATATCTAAATTTTACACTAATCAAATCAGCCTGCTTCTTAAAAAATTACCAATATTATTAAAAGATATTGTAAAAAACCCTAAACGGTCGACTGAGCATTGGTCCACTACTCCCAAGTCCTAACCTCTCTGCCAATTTGAACGGCGAACTCCCTCATTCCTCTGCTGCCATCTCCGTTCGACGCTCTATCTGATTAGAAGATATTGAAAATCCTAAGCAAAATATTATACCGTGTTCTTTAGCGTGATCCACCTTCGTATATTAAAACCCTATCCAACTGCACCATTCTCGTGTTCACTTCAAATCAAACCTCTCATTCTCCTCAATCATACCTCAATCTCTCTCTCTCTTTCTCTTTCTGACCACCATGTCGACCTTCGGAGCCGCCGCGAATACGAATCCCAACAAATCCTACGAGGTAATGTTGTTCTTGAACGTGGAATCTGTCGCATACATTTTTTTGTTCTTTTTTTTCTTTTTGTTTTTCTATGTATAATGAAAATTGAAAATTTCAGGTAGCCCAACCACCCTCTGATTCTATTTCCAGTCTTTGTTTCAGTCCCAAGGCCAATTTCCTCGTCGCTTCTTCATGGGACAACCAGGTTTCCCTTCTCTCGATTTTCTTTCTTTCTTTTTTTTGTTAATTTTTTGTTTATATATCAAATACTGAATACAGAACAAGAAACCAATCCATAGGATTGGGGCAGTGGTGCAAGGCCCCACTGCATTCACATGAGGGGGGACAATTTATTTAGCGGGATAACCCATATTTGATTTCCATCATGTGCAAAATTCCCTTGGCCAGCGTTGGTCTTTGAATTCCCTTGGCCAGCGTTGGTCTTTGACCCAATGGGTTAAGAGACACCACCCGGGACCAAAAAATAAGAACAAGAAATCCTAAATACTAAACTTTCTTTATCACAAGTTTACTCTTTTTCTGACAATGTCTCTACCTTGATGATAGGTTCGGTGTTGGGAGATAACAAGGAATGCGACTGTTGTCAACAGCACTCCCAAGGCTTCGATTTCTCATGAACAACCGGTAACAAATTTGGTTTTGAATTTGAATTCCAATATGTTTTATTAGAAAAAGGGTTTTTGTTGTTTTTTGAGACTGAAGTGGCATTGGTGCTGCACTTTTTTAAACCTAGGGGGCGTTTGGTAAGGGATAAATTTTTAGTTTTCTGGGATTCGTAGATTGGGAATCTACGTTTACCATGTTGTTGTTTGGTATCAATTTTAAAAAAATGACATTCCCAATGTTTTGTTTTGTTTTGTTTTGTTGTTTGAAGGTTTTGTGCTCCGCTTGGAAGGACGATGGAGCAACAGTTTTTTCTGGGGGCTGTGACAAACAGGTCAAGATGTGGCCACTTACGTCTGGTGGGCAGCCAATGACTGTTGCGATGCACGATGCTCCTGTGAAAGATATTGCATGGATACCAGAGATGAATCTTTTAGCCACTGGAAGCTGGGACAAGACCCTGAAGTATGCATCTTAATTCTTATTTTTTATTTTTTATTTTTATTTTTTTATGTTTACAGTGTAAAAAGGGTTTAGTGATGTTGTGTTACTGGTAAAAGTGTGAATTTAGAGTATGGTTACATTGTGTCTTTTCTAGCATGTATGAGCTAGGGCATGATAGAACCTGTGGTTATGTTGTTGTTGTGGAAAAAGGATTTAGTAAGGGAAGAGTACCTGGAACCAAAAGGGACTACTATATGGAATATTTATTCTAGAAGAATAGCATGTTTGGTAATGTATTTATTTTGGAAAATAACCAGGGTTTCTTTCGGAAAGGTCGTAAAATGAATCAATTTTTTTCTCCCTAATGAGGTGAACTAAATACCCACTAAGAGGGGCCCCTGGATTGAATTAGCTGAGGTGGTTCATGTTTTAGGGAAATGATTTAGGAGGCTGTGTGTGCATGGGAGAGGGTATATGAACATTGCAGTTTGTTAGGTTAGGTCATAGGTGTATAAATGGGAAAATAATATTTTTCCCTGAGGAGTGTGGGCTTTGGTCTTTCCTTTGTTGCTATAGAAGTGTATGTTTTTACAAGTTTTTTTAAAATCTCCCTAAACTATGATTGTATTCTGGGTTCCTATGAAGGCCCAATTCAGATGAACATCATTCTGGCTGTAGACGAATCACAAAGCTTTTTTAAATGTGAAAGAAGTCAAAGAACATAACTCTACATTATGTGTATAAATTACAGAAGCAAAATGTAACATATTCTATGATCAGGTGAAAAAGTTTTTTTTTTTTTTGTGTGTGTGTGTGTCACAGAAACTACATCTGTTTGGTCCACACATTTCTGTTAATGTGTTGGTAAGGTGGCCATTTATTGCATGCTCAATCGATATATTGTTGTGTGCTTGTGTTCATTTAGGATAGGAAGCATACAAATAGAAGAATTGTGCTTATATCTAAAAGTGTATCTTAGAATGGGTGGATTCATTTGGTTACAGTTTCTGTCTTTTCATAAGTTGCCGAAAGAGAAGTGTCAATAGATTTAATAAAACCATTTTATGTGTCTTGCCAAATATTTGATTCATGACAAGAATCTTTCATGAGCTGTTTTCCTTCTTTTGTTTTTATCTTTAAGAAGTTTATGATTGTCTATTTGGTAATGCTGTGACACGTGCTATGAAAACTTCTAGTATTTTGGTAAAAAAATGGCATTTTCTGTATTAATTCCTTTTCTTGGTATCTGTCTGGCAGGTTATGTTGAAGTTTTAACTACTTAATAAATTGTTTTATGCTTTATTTTATATATTTTAGGTATTGGGATACTAGGCAGTCAAATCCAGTGCATACTCAACAACTTCCTGATCGCTGTTATGCAATAACAGTGAAACATCCTCTGATGGTAGTGGGAACTGCGGATAGAAATCTGATTGTCTTCAACCTGCAAAATCCTCAGGTGATATTTCATTTTTCTAATTTTCATGTTGTTTCTTGTAACCTTGTATGCAATAATATATTTGTTTCATAATGTAAATTATGATTTTTTTGCTTAAGAGAATAAATTTCAACCAGAAATTCTATTACCAGTATCTAACTTGAGTAACATGAGTGCTGCTGTGCTAGTGTGTAATTTTGTTAAATCTTGTGAAATGTGCATTGTCTGTTTTTGCTCTTTGCAAGTGTGTGGTTTATATTTTTATAAAATATAAGAACTTGGATGACAAACTATGAATTTTTACAATCCTTTTGATTCCAGCACTTTAGAAGTGTGCACGATCCATTTTAAAGGAACTGGATCCTGTTCAGCACCAGGAATGCATGCATTAAATTTTACTTAGTGTTCTAACTTTAAACTATCTTCATAACTAAACCAACACCATGGGGAGTACATTTTATCTCTTTAAGGAATAAGGAGTGAGCAAATAAGAGAAAATATAGAATTTACCACAGACGCCAAGGCTGCTTATTGAAGGAAATCTAGAAAATATAAAACGATGTAATGAACTCATTGAGCATGTAACCCACACCGAATATGAATGCCATATTTTTTTTTTATTTGTATGGTTATATATTTATTTATTTATATAGATAGATCTTTTTTTTTCTAATCCAACTTTACTAGTCACTCTCACATGATTTGTTTGTATTCATCTGTTCTACTCTTTCTGATTTTCCATGATTTTGACAAGGAGAAATTAAGAAGCACTGATTTCATGTTAACATTTGAGGGCTATTGATTTAAATAAATATCAATATTATATGTTTTTCTTCTAATTTATATTGAAATCCCAACAGACTGAATACAAGAGAATCGTATCTCCCCTGAAATATCAGACCAGATCTGTTGCTGCTTTTCCAGATCAACAAGGTTTTTTGGTATTTATTCAGCTCTCAATTACATTATTACACTTGTAGAAGTCTTAATTGTTGCCTTCTTTATTTTATATAATCTCATTACTGCTATGATATGGGGCAATTCTTATCACTATTGGTCAAATCCCTTGCTGTATATTCACTTAAAACATTATGTTTTGGCTCCAAAAATTTGAATTGCTGGCATTATGGAGTATTGACTATACTGTTTCTCTTGTAGGTTGGCTCAATAGAAGGGAGGGTTGGGGTACATCACCTGGATGATGCACAGCAAAACAAGAATTTTACTTTTAAATGCCACAGAGAGAACAATGAGATATATTCAGTCAACTCCTTAAATTTCCATCCGGTAGTACACCATATAATATCAAAATTACTTAATGTATTTTGAAGTTGTGAATTTAATATTCTTTTATGTAATCTTATTTTGTTTATGTCTTTGCATTCAGGTGCATCACACTTTTGCAACTGCTGGATCTGATGGTGCTTTTAATTTCTGGGATAAGGACAGTAAACAGAGACTCAAGGTTCCTACTTTCTCTAATTAATACACTCTTCTCACCTGTCCTTTCCTTCTAATTAATACACTCTTATTTTTTTTATGTATTGTGTAGAAGCTTTTGATTCTGTTTCTTAGTAGGACCTATCTGTATGTATAGCTAAACTCCTGGTAACCAATATATTGTTGTTACTCTACTTTCTAGACATTTTAATAAATTTTAAGGGGGGAGTGGGGCACTTAGTCTCTAATTTGCTAGTTATCATTCAATGGAAAATGGAAGGATGAATCCCTTTCAATATCCGATTTGGATGTTTGTGTTTCTTTTTGGGTTCTCAAAGCCCTGATTACTGTGTTGATCATGTATGAAGATCTTGAAAGTAATATGCTGTGTTCGATCTACCTTAAATCCTTTTGAAGTATTTGTTGTTATTGTCATTTGCTTATAAGATTTTAAATTTTTAATATGTTTTGCAGGCTATGCAAAGGTGTAGTCAGCCCATACCTTGCAGTACATTTAATAATGATGGTTCCATATTTGCTTATGCGGTATGTTCCTGTTCCATTTGCTGTTTTCACAAACCATTCTTATTTACTAATGCAGTTTTATATTTTTTGCTTCATTTCTTATGACATTCGTCCATAAATAAGGAAACCTAAATTTGTTGGTGTATGAGATGCATTTTGCCTCTATAATTGAAGTCACCTCTTCTCTTGCCCGCTCTCACTCTATGCTTTGTGCATGCATGGCAAATATTATACAAACGTACTGCAATGTCCCAACTTTAAACCATTTCTGGTGTCAAATATTATGTTGTGGGGGGAAGCTTTATGATGCTTTTCAAAATGTTGATGATAAATATAGCAAGTTACATATTTACATCATAAGCAAATAACCAAGAGAGAAATGCTAGCAACACTTTTTTTCAGTACACTGTTAATTATTTGGTGAACATCACGTTAATTCCACTAAATAGGCAGTAGGACCCGCATGTTTTAGTAGATTCCATGTGAATTTCTGTGTATTATGTGTTGCAAACACAAATAAATTGTTTATATGGGCTATCAGTTCCTAGTTATAAAATGGATTGTCAAAGTATTTCAAAATATTGATTCATATATATCAATGTGCCCCCATTTTGTTAAAACTTCTTACTTGTTATTTTCATTTCTTGAATGGATTCTCAATCCTTGTCTCTCTACCTCCTGTTCCATGCTTGTCCTAGTCATTTTTCAAAATTAATTATAAGGGATTGGGAGTTAATTATTATGGTGCTCTCCATAGAAGACACAGTTGGGTGTGTTTGGTTTAGAGGATGGAGATAGAGAGTATGGAAATAGAAGAGAAAATTTTGAATTAAAGTAGAATGAAAAAGGTGTGGGTCCCACAAAAGAAGTACAAAATTTCTCCAGTATTATTTTCTCTCCTTCATTCCGAACACACCCTTAAATATGCTTATCAGTGTAGTTAATTTGACCATTGGTCCAAGTGTCAAGGAGATTGGTTCTCTTTTAAGTAAAATTCTTGGGTTCAAATTTTGTGAACGGATAAAATAGGCACTGGGGTCTGGGAGGACTTTGCCTGTATAAATGAGTCCTTGAATTTAAATTGATAAATTGAATGTTCTTCAATACTTAAGCCAACAGATTAGTCAATTGCCAAAGTGGCTTTTAAATGTTCAATAATTATAATTCCTATAAATATTTTCCTCTTGAAGCCAACATATTATGTATGCTCTACTAAAATTGATGTTGGGAAAAGGATGAGGTATTGACGTATTGAAAATGTAAAATGTTAAATTGTTGAATTTAAGGACTTTATTGAGAATGCGTGCATATTCTCATCCCTCTTTTGGATGTGTAGCACACGATGCACGTGTCTTTAAAACAAGAGTATGAAATGAATTGCCAAAATCTTATCTGCCACATGATGTTTAGGGTTAAATTGTCAGTTTTATGCATATAGGATGCGGCTTATGCTTTTAACTCCATTTTAAGTTTTGAGTTTCATTCTTCAACTTCATAAACTTGCTTAAAAAAATATGTAAAGTTAGTTTGTTTTTTGTGGACACATTGACTTGACCCTTTCTGTTTAATTATTTGGTTCTGAAACCTTATTCATTTCTGTAGGTTTGTTATGATTGGAGCAAAGGTGCAGAAAATCACAATCCAGCTACTGCAAAGAACTACATATATTTGCACATACCACAGGTATGCTTGTGTATACGTACAGGCATGTTTAAGTAAGACTAGTAACCTTTCCAGTTCCCATGAATATATTTAACAACTCATTGAATGCGGCTGAACTAACGAAACAGAATGGGAACAATTATTATTCTTTCATTTGGAATACAATTAAATAATGATTGATATGCTTTATCATAATATTTTACTTATGTCTCTTCATCTCTTGAACAACCTGCATTTAAAGAGGGTACCCCAAATAAAAAAACAAGTAGAGGGCTGCATCATTCGTGTCGTGTTCATATTTACTTGGGTTGATTCCATTTTTTCTATTCAACAATGAGAATTTAGGAGTAACCTTTTTTCACATGTGAACAGGAGTCTGAGGTTAAAGGCAAGCCACGAGCTGGAGCAACGAGTAGAAAGTGAAATTTCTTGCCGAAGATCCCATTTTGTTTTTGTAACGACTCGTCTCGTCGTTACGATATCACTACTTTAAACGTATAATTTTTCAATTTTAAATGAAAAAATCTATTAATTTGATTATGAAAATGTGGATAAATTTTTCGCAATAATACACTCATAAAAAACGAAAAAATACGTGTATATATATATATATATATATATATATATATATATATTAAACCATTATATATCATTCACATACCAGAACATAATTCGATTTTTACATATATTTAAGTATGGAGTTTACATGTCCGATCAAGAAAATCAAGGAACTAACTAAGAAAGAATTGATAATAAAATACAACTCTTCCAAAATAAATTCTAATGTTATCACGCCAGCTTAACGGTTTCAACAAAAGAATCTCTTCCCAAACACATACTGTTGCACATTTGTTCCCACGAACAAATGTTCGTGATCATCATATGTATCAACCACACAATACAAAATTGTAAGAATGAGTTTATTATACAAGATCAACAAGTATCGGATGACAATGACTAGCAAGAAAATAATAATAATAATCACAATAATTCTTAGTAATCAATCAGTTTAACACACACTCAACTAGTTATCAATTTTTTTCACAATTCAAATCAATTATGTTTAGAATGATGCATGCACTTGACTCAATTCTTAAATAGAATGTAGTACCATTTGTTAGGAAATAACCTAAGTGTGCCATCATGACACTCTCACTTAGGAAAATGATGGAGTAACTCGTCGAGATCACCCTGTTGTGCATAGACCATTTCCCTTTCATGGTGATAAGCTAGAGTCATAAGGGAGTTCCAAACCGAGTGATATGCTTCTAAGTACTCGCATTTTTATCCATTTTCATGCAATTATGAAGTATGAAACATGAGTTCATTAATGCACTGACCGTGGATAGTTAAAAATTCTAAGCAATTCCTTTCTCTCTCCAGGGATGCATAAAGTTCTTAAATCAATCATCTTCCCTCCCAGGAATATCCAACAAGTCAATACACTCCCATAAACATACACAACATCCATCCATCACAAAAACATTGTCAACATTAACATCATCTCATCTCAATGTCATCATCAACATCATCTCATTTCAATATCATCAACATCACAAACAATCACATTCCACATATATACATATAACACATGTATCTGATTCACATTTCCCAGGTCTTTAGACAACACAAATCTCATACATTGACAATTCATAATACCACGAGACTGATATTTTAGGAAAATTATAAATTAAAGAAGAGAACTATTTACAAATCAAACTCATATCCATTTAAAATTTAATAAAGAAGTAAATAGGAGAACAAATTATAAAATTTTGGGTAGAGTCTCCTTTATAATTAAGACTTTTTTCCAAAAAATATAATCATTACAACAACATCATTCACAATTTTATTCATCAATAACAAATATATCACATCACATTAGTTTAAAACACAGTTTTTCTTGAAAACCAGCACATAACAGGGACATGCATATATCTCCATAATTGGGTTCTCTGACCCCACCTATGATACAAAAAATTGTAAACAAACAATAAACTTCCCTCACCTATCTATTTCCCTCTGTTAGCTCTTGCTAGTGTCGTTTTGAGATCGCTCAAGTTCACGTGTTTTGGTCCAAACACATAGCTCTATACGCCAAATCAAAGACAATTCAGTATAGATTTTGAAGACTAGGTTAATATTAACATTCGGGGTCAAATAACCACTCAAATTTAAAATGGGCTTAAATGGTGTTTTTGGGAGTTCACATAAAAAAAAAAGCGTCATTTTGAAATTTCGATCACACCAATGTGATTGGGCTTCAATGAAGGTCACAAAAATGATGTCAATATTATAAAAATATAAATTTTATAACATCTCATTTTCAAAGGTTTTTCAAAGGAAGTGTAAAAAATCCAATAACGGTACCTAAGTCATAAAAGATACTAAGAGAGGTTCAAATTAGCTAGGAGAAGGCATAGAAAACACGGTTTACCTCGAAGAAACCACAAAAGGAGGATAAGAGGCTTCATTCTTTACCGAATCCTCAAGTTGAGTTTTGAAGATTCCGCTTTGATTAAAGTGTTCCTCTCCATGCGGTGGTCCGACGACAAGCAACGACGGCTCGTGGTGGTCACCGGTGGTCGTGGGTGGTGGAGGAGGAGGATGAGAGCTTGGGTGAAGGTTTTGGGGAAGAAGAGGCTGAAAATGCATGGTTTCACGCTGCTGCACGTTTTTATAGCCGACTTTACTCGTCCAGGCGAATTCTACTCGCTTAGGCAAGTTGACCCAGTTGTAACAAATTTCACTGCTTTTGTGTAAAGCTGATATCTCATGCTCTAGATGTTATTTCACAAATCCCAATGGTCAAAATTGGAATACATGGGTTATGAGCCTACCTTTCAAATTTGAAAGAGATCCAACGGTTAACCAAATTGGAATCGTGGTTTTAATAAAATAGATTTTGGGTCAAACTCGGAATCACACAGTTCTCATGCAGATCAATCAAACTTTACATAATCTAACATCCACATCAAACAGTTGAACAAGGATAATGCACACAACACTTTATCTAATCAAAATTAATAAAGTAATTAAATAATACAAGAAATACATCAAACATATATTTCCATGGTCATGGCTTGCTTATCGAGACTTCAGTTTTCCCTTGGATGGAAGTAGCCTCGTCTTGTGGCGTCAGTATCAACCATTGCACAAGCAGAGTGGCCATTTCATTCAGCACTATCTCAACATATATAAGCCCAACAGACGTAGACTTCTAATGGGTGATCGCATTCCGCAACTATAACAGATTCATCCTAGGTGTTCTTCCCTCTGGTCCTCAACAACAAGCAAGTTTATCCTTCATCAGACAGTCTTATGCCTGAGGAGGACTCTTACATACAAATGAAAAGCCAGAGTCCACCTTAGAAGACCTTCTTTGCTTCCATCTATAGTCAGTAATCAAAATCTAAGGGCGTTATAGTTTTTGTGCACAAAGATTTTGAAACTGGAATTAAAAGATCGTTCATTTAATGTTTTTTAGAGGAACATATATAATGAGAAGATTGTAATTCTTACTTTGATTTTTTTATTCTAAAATTTTATCTTAGGTTTACCGAATTTTCTATTAGGCTGTTGCTTATTTATCACATGGACCGATTCAGATGAAGCTGACATCCTTTACAGTTTATGTGGATGGATCATGATATCTTACCCTCCAATTGTTACGGATTAAATACAGTACAAATAAAAAAGAGGACGAGGAAATTGAGTGGAGAGATTAAACTCATCTTGTCTGGTATTTAATAAAATAGTAAGGAAATAATTAAATATATTGTGAAAAAAAAAATTCACTGCTAGAGCGTGAAAATGCCGTCGATATGTGGAGAGTATAAATTGGGAGAGGTGAGTAGAGAGGAGATAGTATTGTTTTTTTAATTTATTTTTCCTCTATTTCTCCCAACAAATTTCTTTTTTGCTGAATAACAAAAAACTACTTTATTTTCAATTTATTTTACTTTATTATATTTTTTATTTCTGTTCATCCTATTTCTTTTTCTCTTACTAAACCCACCCACAAAATTGCTTCCATAGGAAGGTGATAATCTTATTTTATTTTTTATTTATTTTTAAAAAGTTAATGCGGTCAAAATATTACATTTATTTTATTAGATTATTTGTTATGATAATTAAATTAATTAAGAATATTTTATAATCAACTAAATAGATTTTATTTTTTGTTAGGTATCATGATTCTTAAGAATCATATTCTCACTATGAAAAAACTTTTTCTTTTTATTTTTAATGAAACACCTTAATGATAAAATGTCTCTTCATGTTTATGTTTGTACCAATCCTGTTTGCTATTGGTTGCGCGTATTGAGTTGTGCCTTTAAGTGTAATGTATATATGTTCATTTGTAACCTTTGAAGCTGTGTGTATATGTTTGGCCGAAAGATCGTAGCTCAGCTGTTAGCCTGTTAGCATATATACTTCCATGTTATCATCGTGTGTGTTTGGATTAATCGGTAGTCAAATTAATTTGTAATAAAATTGATTTTACAGAATTGATAATTGATTTTGTTTAAAATTAATTATAAAATTATATAATTTATGTTTGAATATTTTATTATAAAATCAAGTAAGAAATAAAATTCAATATATAACGGTAAAATTGTGTTTTGGTAATTTGTTGGTCATAGGTTCAAATCCTAAAATAATCTCTTTGCATATACAATAATAATACTTAGTACAATATTCCTATTCCTTATCTTTGCATAATGAGAAACCTTGATACATAGTTTAGTTTATAATTTTTTTTATATCAAACACATAAGATGTCAAGCAACTAGGGACTTTAGACAACATGTATGTCATTTTTTTTCTTTTCAAAATCATACAAATTGTTCATATTAATGATAGCAACACGCCTAGAGGGTACCTTAACATCAGGATGCAAATATTGTAATAATTCTTTAAATCTCCTATGTTCAACAAAAGAGAATGGAAGATCATGTTCAATAATCATCATAGATATCATCTCACATACCACACTTTGATCAACCACACTTTGATAAAGTCTTTTAATTCTTAATCTCCCAGCATGATCACGAATAATTTTTCCAACATCACTATTAGAACGCCTTTTCAAATATACATCACATTTCCCCATATGACATTGGAAGGTTGAAGTCCCATTCTTATTGTCACCATCCAAACAATATTTACATTTATACCTCGCTTTTCCATCACTATGAAAAACATGTTTCTCAAAAAAATTTCACCAAAGTGATGAATAATTCCTAGCCCTCTTATTTGGCATTTTAGACTCATTGGATTCATCTTCATGAATAACATTTTCATGCACATCCACATCAATATTATCATTCTCATTAACATTAACTTTAAAAGAGTCCATATTTAAAAGCTAAAATAATAAAAATAAATAAACTCAATTCTAAATTCAAATAAATCACATAAAAAATAAATTCATCATATTTTTATAACTTAACAGATAGAAAGAAAACTCAATCTCAACTCAATGCAATGAAAATCATTTGGATAAAATGAGTCACCTCATATAAAAGAACATAATGAATTTGGAATTACTTGAAGATATTGTAAATACATTTCCATATTATTATGAAATTGGAATTATTTTAAAAACATGTTACTTTAAATGTTTAATAATTTCATAACCTGTACCATGTAAAACTTTTCTGTTTATTTGTGTGGATGCATCCAAAGTGGGCAAAAGAACCCAAATAATACAATTTTAATAAAAAATTACTAATTTGGGGCTGTTTGCAAACTAATTACCAATTTGGGGCAGTAGGTCACGTACAAAATTGGGCATGACCAAACGTGACTGGTCACGCCCAATTTTGGGCGTGACTAAATCCGTCGCTAAATCCATTGCTAACAGATTTTGCGACAGAATGTTTAGTTTTTTATTTTTTGTTTGCGACCAAAATATTCCATCGCAAAAACTGTTAGCGACTGAAATAAAGATCAAAATTGACGTGTTTTAATTTTTGACGTAAAATATCATTTAATATCATTTATTGTTATTTTATTTAATTTGAAAGTATTTTTAGACTGATCTTCATCATAAATATGATCTTTTTTACTTTTTTAATATTGTTTTATTTAGTATATTTTTTTAATTTTATATGATTTTATTTAATATATTCTGGATTTTTGGTATATATAATTTTTAATATATTATTTTATTTAATATAATTTCTAAATTTTTATATGATTTTGTTCCAGTCAAAAGCACGTAGTTGACTTACTTGTCATCGAAACTACACCGAAACTCAGGCTTTCTGTCAATTGGTGACTCAATTGTATAAAATTAATGTGGTCAAAACATATACATCCAAGAGAGAAAGGGAATTAGAAAGGATCGTCTATCTTTCATGGTGAATGATCAATTGTGCGAGTAAGTTGGTCACCATCTTTATCTCTCTAGGTAAGCGCAATGCAATTCTTTGCATTTCAATTTGATTCACTTTATCTCATGCAGTTCCACTCCTATTTCTAGAGTTCTGTAATGTTTCACCGCTCCAAGTGCGCTTTGGAATTAACGGGGTGCTACAATTCCGATTATTGTGTGGTAAGTGCACTTTGGGATGAGTGGAACGAGTGGTAAAGTGTGGAATGAGTGCGGAAAAGTTAGGAATGAATATGCTTTGGGATAAATGGGGTTATTATATAAAAAATCCAAAAAATATTAACAAAACCATATAAAAATTTAGAATATCGAAAAAAGTTACAACGGCGTACGATATGTCCTTCAAATGGTCTAACTTTTGATAGAAATGTCCGGTCGAGGTGTACGATATGTCGAAATGCTCAAAATTAATAGAATTAATTAAAAATATAAAAAATAACATGCAATTAACTGACTAATAATTAAAAAAGTAGAAAACAAGAAAATTTTTAGATGTTCAAGATTAAATAACAATTTTGAGGTTCTTAGAGGTCTTTTTTGGGAAAAAATTTTGACCAAGTCCCCTTTGGGCACTTGTTAGGGACTTCTTCTCTAAATTACGATCATTTTAACATATCATATGCCTCAATCAAACATTTCAGTCAAAAGTTATGACCGTCCGAAGTTTATATACACATCGCTCCATCTATGCATGACACATGTCGCCATCTGGTGGAACGCGCCCAAAATTGGGTGTGACCCCCCCTTGGTCAATTCTGAATCTGGGCGTGACTGGTCATGCCCAATTTTGGGCGTGACTCACTGCCTCAGATTCGTAATATGTTTCTAAACAATCCTAAATTCATAATTTTTTATTAAAAATGTATTATTTAGATTCTTTTACCATCCAAAGCGACATAAAAAAAGGTTAAGGAGTTCTTTGAATGATGATTGCTTTCAAATGGTTGTACTTTACATTTTCATTTGCCAAATATTTGTGACTCAACCCAATAGAACACTTCCATCTCAACTTCCATGTCTTCAAACACCATCATTCACCCCTTCTTTTTGGACTATATGTACTAAAGGGCAAACATTTTCTTGCTCAAATCGGGGAACGGGAAACATATTCGCGGCCACAAGAAACCTTCGCAAGTCTCCAATTCCAATCGGAATTCTCGTTTCTCGTTGAAAGCACACTCTGCTTATTAAAATATTGCAAAAATAATTCGGAAGAGTTTCCCTTGAAGAACAGGGAAAGAAAGATTCTGAAAAAGGGTAACATGATCTTACAGAAGGTGCAATTATCCAAAAGCAGTAAAAGTCTTTTTGTCAAGAATTTTGTTTATTTCATATAATTTATTTTCTACGTATCTTCATTGTATTGATTGATCCGGAAAAAGTTGTTTTATATTCTTTTTCATCGTTTCTTTATTAAGTAATTTAAGGCAGTTTGTTATATTTGTTTACTAAAAATAATAATTATAATATAAAATAATTTAGTAATTATTTTCCAGAGATTTTAAAAAATAAAAATTAGTCTATGCTTGTTTAATTATATAGAAAACAATTATTTAGAAAATCGGAAAATCTGAACAATTAAATTTAAATTATTTAGCTTATGATTAATTACATAGAAAACCTTTGACAAATGCATGAAAATTTCAAGTGTAAGAAACCTTTGACCCTGGTTTGTTCCGGCCCTTAATATATTATTATAGTGTAAGAAATTAAAATATTTGTATCAGGTAACATGAGACAAAACATAATCATTTTTCAATGTTGACCCTGGTTTCTTCCACTTGGAAAAAGAAAAATACATTTTGTTTAGTCCTTCTTCCATTGGATTCCAGAAACTAGCAATCGCCTTACAATATATATCCTGCTTATATATCACTAAATATTTCACCGCTCTAATTAAAAACCCACATTTTCTTACACTTATCGCTTGACTTTTGGCTGTGATAATTTATTAAAATTAATTTGAAATATGTACCTAGATAGCTACACTCATCGCAAGACTTATGTTAATTTTTTTTTTTTAAAATCACATGTATGTTCTATAGGAGGAAATTCTATTCAAGTTTAAGATTTCTAGTTAAGCTAAAATAATTTTATGCTAATTGATTCATATGCTTGATGATTGTTGGTTTTTATTTATTTATTAATAGGAATAGAACTCAAGTATCACAAATTTACAATAACTCACGTAGACTATTCAACCAGAACTAGACCTCCTTGTCAAAACTTTTGTTAGTATTCTCTTGTATACATTTACATGATTTTTAAATTAATAGAAAATATTAAAAAGATATTAAATAGAAATATTTTTTTAAAACTAAGTTAATATATCACATTGATTAATGAATGAATCAACTCATATGATATTATTTATACTTAACTAATGATGGATCTTAAGTTTAAATTATTGATATAGGTCCATTAAAAGAAGGTTCATAATTAACATAATGTAACCTAGCTCGACCAATACTACCTCCTATAAAAATATATATGTGATCTTTGCCTAAAAGTAAAAAAAGTACATTCATTTCTTATATAATAGACTAAAGAAAAGAAGAATCCATCTAAAGGATGATTTCTATGGTGTAAAACTACTCCATGTGGTTTATGGTTGAGTTGTGAAAATGGGTTAGGTTGGCTTGTTGGACTCACCTTGACCTACCTAACATTAAAAAGGAAAAATCAACAGAGAAAGACATGTGAGAGAGAGAGAGAGAGAGAGATGAACGACCAAGCAGAAAACAAAACCCACCTCCACTTGCGAGGGAATATGATATGGAGGGCCAGAGGGAAAATAACGATGTGGTGAGGTGCCGAGGCGGTGTGGCGACTTCGTTGTGAGGGTAGAGAGACGAGAGAGAAGAGACATGCAAGAGACAAAAAAGAGATGCAAGAGAGTGAGAGGCAGAGTGAGAGAGAGTGGTGACTGGTGAAGTTGATGCATAAAATATTGTTTCACAAGGAAAAGTGTACCCTACGCAGTAGTAATGTAGACTCGGAAGTTCGAATATCGTACCTCAGAGACTATTGTGTTCCTAAATAATTCAAATTACATAAACTAAATAATTTTGGGAGTTTTATCTTGTGTTGATTGTGATTCACCAGTTGTAAGAAAGAAATATAAATGAAGCTAAGCAACAGTTTCAAGGAAGAGATGTATGATTTAGGACAAGCTTGGATTATGAATTCGCATGTACCCGTTTTATGAATTCACATGTACCTGTTTTCCCCTAATTTCAATTTTAATTAAGAATCCTAAGTTAATGATTAATTGCCAATTGCCTCTTAAATTAATCGTTTGCTTATGGTCAAGGTCTGAAAATACTCTTCCTCCTAAAGTAATCTCAATTGGTCATTTGAGATTTAATTTAGGGTTAAGGATGAATACAAGAGAGGTTTGTAAAAAGGAGATTTATGCCACAAATTTGATCATGCAAGTTTTATGAACCTATTGTTTTACAAGTCAGTTAATCATGAGTAGATGGTCACTAACACAAAATTAACTATGAATTAGAGTGATAAATTCCAATGTAAAAGAGAACACAATAAAACAATACGATTAACTGAATAACATCAAAGAACTCAATTAAAATATGGTTGTGCTTGGATGTCTGATGCTGATGAGGTATTTTCCTGAAAAATCAGCATGGCCATGCTAGCCTGTAGGTACAACACGGGCCATGCTCTATGAAGATGCTCAAAACTTTCTCTTTTCTCCTTTCTTTTCGCTATTTTCTCAATCCAAACCTATGGTAGGCTGGGTTGGCCTGTGAGTTTTGGCCCATTTTGACGATTCTAGTTTATGGTGATCTTTAGATTAATCTAGAGCTCACGTTCTTATCTTAAACCCTTTCCATCATATCACTTCTCACTTGAAAGCAGTGTTGTGCGATTCCGTCGGAGGCAATTTTCGGCAAGGACACCACTTCACCCTCGCTTCTTCCTTCCTCTTTTCCACTTCTTGCTCTCTCTCCCTTTGACACAATGAATCAAACAACCTCCACTAACACTTCGAAGTAGCAAACATGTGTCAATCTCAACAAAATCTAGTTTTGAACACAAACTACATTGTGGAATCAATATTAACATGTTAATCCATAAATAATATGAATTGATTAACAATAACAATTGCTCCAAATTTGTTTCCCAAAGAATGTGTATATTGCACAGGTTGAAGAAACACTATTCTTCTTTGAATCAATAATAGATTCTATCAACTTGACCTCATTCTCCATCAACATATAAGTGTGACAGAGGAGTAAGGGGGGAAAGAGAGGGCAATTTGAGTTTGAGAAGTAAAAAGGGTAAAAAGTGAATTGTGGTGGCCATGAAAATAGGTAAAGAGGTAGACTCAGGAATTTAATCGCTAATGGGTTTGCAATTTAAAGAAGGAGCCTGGTGTTCTCAAGGAGGTCACGTACTTTGGTGCGTAAATGGAGGGGATGCCAGAGGCGGCAAAAGAGAGGGAAAATAAGGAATGGAGAAGAGGAAAGAGAAGAAGAATAAGTAGAAAAGAAAAAAATGGCATTGTCGTCTAAAATCGTCTCTAGCTTGCAGCGTTGCATGACGGTGCCAATGAGAGAGAAGTAATTATACATGGAAGGTCTAGGTTAAGAAGATGCATTCGAGATTAATCTAAAAGCTACTAATAGTGGTGCACCTTACAATCCATATAAAGAAAATGTTAGATAGGTGTAACCAAGGTTGTCAAAATCGAGAGTCTACGTAAACTCATGGGAGCTCCGTAGACTCAACTCAGAGACTCGAATCGTAGAATCGTAAGAGTCTACTTCAAACAAAAATAATAGTGTGCTATTGTGGTAGACTATTCAGAAAGCATGGAATGGAACCATATGTCCATATGTATCTGCTTCTTGTGCTCAACCAACTTCAATTTAATTAAGCATCTAACAAACCCAATTCTTCACGAACTGAAAGCATGGAACCCATTATTCAAACATCAATTTCTTATGAGTCCGTAACTGCAACAATTTCCTAGAGTATTCAAAGACCAAAACAAGTTGTTTAAAAGGAATGAAAAATACCTGGAGGCTGTAGAACATGATCGAGGACTAAGTCACAAAGTGACAAAGCAAGGAGATCGAGGAGAACACGAAAAACGAGCGACGACGAGGCAGCCACAGAGCGACAGTGATGTGAGGAAAAGACCAACGACCGGACTGAGCGAGGAGGAACGAAGGCACGAAGAACGACTGAGTGAAGAACGAGCTTTGTGTACGAAGACTGTAACGACCGCTTCTACTTCGCTTTTACTTGTTTTATTTATTATTTTGTTTCTTGAATTTTTTTTTTAAAATAAATAGTAATAGCCTAAGACTAATTCCTTTTACGTTTTAAAATAAAACAGACGAATATGAAAATTTAAGCGTCATCTAACAGTGTTTAAGTTCAAATAGCATACAGTCCATTATTACAGTCCATAGAAAGTTATTATCATACAGTCCAATACATAAACAGTCCAAGATACATAGCAAAATAGAAATCATCACCAAGTCCTCATCACATCTTCTTGTACAATCATCCACTGTTAATATCACTGTTCATCTGCTCACCCAAATAATTTGGGGTCATCACAGGTGTCAACCACAGACACAAACACAGGGTAAGTCATGATAAACAGAGTTTAAATAAAAACAGAATTTAAATAAAAGAATAATCTTATAAACAACCCATATACTACAAGATGCATAGAATATGCATGATGCATGATTTCACAACTTCTCAAAACATGGCCATGGTCAGAATAGCTTAACACCTCGCTAGTTGAATCGATCAGTCAGGATAGGTCCGTGTTGCAATAGGACTCACACCTACTCTACATGTGATCATCATGGATAGGTGATCTCCCCATGGCCACTCTCCCCCAGTTCAACACCATAGAACGCTCTTTCTCAACTCTAGCTATCTGACAAACCTCCTCATGAGATAACATCTTCACGGATTAACCCCCACTGGGTATGTGCATATGGAACATGCATGAATATTTTTCTCATCTCATCTTTTCTCATCATTGATTCATTTGGTGTGTTATAAAAAATTTTAATTTATTTGAAGCCATATGGAATAAACAACATAGACATCATTTCTAATTAAAGCTTCACAAAACCAACAAATCTCACACAGCCATCCATTTTAATTTTTGAAATATTAACTACTTAAAAGAAAATTATATTTAGTCTATTGTATCTTACACAATTAATATAATTCAACATGATTCTATACTAACAAAATAAACATTCAAGGAATTATTTAAATTAAAGAAAACATGACAAGAATAATAAACTAACTTATAGAAGATAAAAGATATGTTACTGATAGCAAAATAATTCTTAAACACATTAAATCAAATCCATTAAACATAAAAAGGTTTATAAGTATCACATAAAAATTGTGTAAGCATCATATAAAATTTTGTGAACTTCTTTTGTGTCTTGTTCATTAAAGTTAGTTTAAGTTAATTATCTCATTATTAGCAATTAAATTCACAGTCTAAGGTTCATTCATATCATATATTTAAGGTCCTTGGAGTTCTTCCATCAAGTCCAAATAATCCATCTTAAAACTTCATTAGCACAAATATTAACTTCAAACATAGTTAATATTTAAACTTAGCTTATCAAGGACTTCCCCATACCTTGATTGGTTTTCAAAAATTGAACAAGCTTGCTCCTTAGCTCCTTAGCTTTCACGTGGACTAAATTAAGATTGGTAGTGTGATTTTGTCTTTTGGATGAAAGGGTATTAGAAGAAAAGGATGAAAGTGATAGCAAGAAAGGTGAGATGGTGTACGGTTACCACTCACTTTCTTCTTAAATTTGTTGTGACCAAGCTTTGGAAATAGTAAAATGGAAGTACACGTAGCTTTCTCTCCCTCTTTTTGGCTGCCCACATGCTTGGTCCTTCTTGCCTTTTATAGAAGGTAATTCTTGATTTTTTTACTAAAAATTATTCCTAAGTCATAATGACTACAAGCCTAGGTGTTTTATTCTTATTGGTTAGTCACTAGAATATCTTGTGCTACACAATTCCATTCCTCCCTCTTATTGCACGGATACCACTTGCTTGGAGAAGGCTTCATTGCACTTCATCTTATCTAAGAATCTAAGCATTTATGGTGGCATTTATGGTGGATGCCCTTTGTCTCTTACTACTTTCCACCAAGCAACTTCCTATTGGCTACTTATTTCCTTCTTTGGATTTGTCCCCCACCACCTTTTGCCTTGATCTTGCACGTGTTCTTCCAATTATATGGCAGCCAAGAATTCTTTTTCCCTTATAACCGTAGTATTCCTAGTCTTTTAGGCCAAATCTTACAATTATTTTCCTTTAGTTTTATGAAAGAACAATCTTATTTTCTTATTGGTTAATTTCATTTCAATTAATAAAATTACTAAACTATCTTAGTAAAGAAATCTTTTTATCCCAAAATTAATAGAAAACTCCAAAGATTATATCCTTCATTTCCTTATAGTTTTCTGATACTTAAGTTAGTCTGTATTGAGCTCTTTTCAAAATTTTTATAAAAATTCCTAGAAATTCTAATTCATGATTTCTTGTCACCTATCTAAATAATTAATCATCTAAAAAGTATTTTATTTCATACACAGGTTCCCACAAAATTTCCAAAATCATCTGAGCATTTTTTTTTCTAAAGGGTATTTTGGTCATTTACCACCCTCGGGACCTAATCGTCATTTCTGAAATTGTCTAGGGGCATTTTGGCAATTATTTTCTAAGAGTATTCTTGTAATTTTTTATTTTATAGAAAAAGTAACCTAGTCATTATTCTGCCCATATCTCTGTAATCTTACTAAATTCTGGTCTGTATAAGGTCCTTTAATCACATATTACTAATTGATGTAAAATATTGCATCAATTTAATACATATAGAAATGTTGGGGTGTTACAAAGACTGAAACGACGCAACACAGGTGAGGAAGAAGACTGAAACAGTGTAGGACAGCTGAGGAAGAAGTTAAAATGACGCAACACAGGTGAGGAAGAAGAATGAAAAAAATGACACTCGAAGCACCCTACTTGACTCGCAAAAACGATGTCGTTTTTCCATAAGCCAAACTCATAGAATCGCGATTCTACCCATAATTGAGCTGTTCTACCTAGAATCGAGCAATTCTACCAAGAATCTAGCGATTTTACTTCGAAAACGAGTCTATGTACGATTTAACTCGTGGAGGCTTAGTAGAATCGTAAAAACGGACGATTCTACGATTAAAATCGAGAGTTTGATAACCATGGGTGTAACACTTATGTATACAAATTTTAAGTTAACATGTTATTAACTTTTCAATAATCTCGAGTACATTTATTATTGTAAATACAAACATCTATATAACAATTATTCTTAAATTCAATTGAATAAAAGATAATGAGATAATAAGAAGAATATTTTAATGGTCATACACTGAAAGTGTAAAGTAGTTTTACAGTACCAACCAATCACAAATTGTCATTGATATGACTTTTAAAGTATTTATCATAAAAATTAACAAACTTACCATACATGATGGATTGTGATTGAATGTAAGGTTAATCCAAGCATATAGCTGGACAAGCCCTTGCTTTATGCCCCCGTCCAAGAAAAAAATTGTTTGCTATTGTTATTTTTAATTTTTGTAAGGCCCCAATCTTTTGTTTTTACCCTTTCTCAGTTAAAAATCAATTAGTCATTAATTTTGTTTAAATAAATTGTTTCTTTAATATATCGATTCTTATATTAAATTTAAAACCAATTAGTTATTAGTTTTGTCTGAATAGTGTCTCTTAATATATCAATTCTTATCAAATTTAACTCATGGTTTTTAATTAACAAGGCCTCATCTCAAATTCACTTTAGGCCTAAAGATATATTGGGCTGACCATGAATGATAGTGCAAAAATGTTTTAAATTGTTAATACATAACCTAAGAAGAAGAAGAAGAAGAAGAAGAAGAAGAAGAAGAAGAAGAAGAAGAAGAAGAAGGATATAGTGGCTAATGGCCTTTGGTTTTTGGCATCACTATCCATACTCTATGGAGATGCCGCAATTCACCAAACCAAGCAATACAAATTATCATAGTTCTCAAATAATTATCATATTATGAAGGTTCATTCAATATCATTAGAAATTACAAATCGGATTGAAATATCATAGTCCTTAATCAATTGAAATCACAAATCGGATTGAAATATCATCCAAACAATCTATGATTAAAATTCAAAATTAGGAAATAAATCTATAACCTAATTCATTTTCAATCCTAAACATATTCATAATCATGAAAATCAAAAAGAGGATTGAAGAAGAAGATGAACATTCACATAGAAATTAGAATGCCAAATCAGAACTCAAATTCTCCTTACTTGGACTGGATCCTTAGATCGATTGATTATTTAGCCTTTCATTGCCATCATTAATGTAAGAACCACAAAATTCGTATGAGAAAAATAAAAGAACATAGATGAAAGGAAGAAGAAAAATAAAGAACAATGAAGAACAATTGAAAGAAAATGAGAGAAAAATTTTTAATTATGAAAACTTCTAAAAAAAACTACAAATTCTGTTTGTGCTCAAAATAAAGTGTGTCTCTTCACTAAATAATTACAGTGACTGAGTCAATAGCAAAGGATGGGTCATGATTAGGCCCATCTAATCTAACTAATTACTAATTACAACAATTCGCAACCCAAAATTTGAGTGCAGGGGTTCTGACTTTCAAGCCTAAAATGACCCTCAAAATGACTGAATTGACCACGGCTTGTATCTGACAAAATTGTATATCTTTTCCTTATCTTTCCAAGGACTACTCATATGTGCCATTTGCAGTTCTATAGATCTCTCTAGGTCCTGCACAAGGACGATAGGTCAAGTAAGCAAAAAATCCGAAAATAAGCAACAATTTTATCAATTAAGCTCACTTGTTTGCCTAAGACAAAATTGAGTTAGAGTGAGAAAATAAAAGTCCAAGAGAAGTCAAATAAGCTAAGAAGAATAAAAAAAATATTAAACTAAAAATACTCAATCAAAATACCCCACACTTAAACTTTTGCACTCCTGGACAAAACTGAAAGAAAGACTAAGAGAAAAATTTAAACTAAAAGTAAACCACAAACTAAAAGAAAGGTATGAACATGGCACACACAATTTTCAATGGATCTTAACAATGAACAAAAATGAGAAAGACGAAAAATGGAAGAATGATATTAAGGTAACAAACAATCCATGAACACATGATCACAAAGTGCAAAGTGAAAAAGTAGTCAAGTTAAAATTAAGAATGAACCAAGGTGATAAAAATCTCTTAAAGAGCAACACTCAACCTCTTCTAATATGTATGGGTTTATGTTTACACTCAAAAACCACATGTAACTAGCACATCCAAATTTTGACAAGACTCTAATTCATTCAACTTGAAATACACATGCATCAAAAGATCAAAAGGACTTTATTGGTTTGTAATGTATGGCTTAGGTACAGGGTGAATAAAAGGATATTTAGGCTAAAACTAAGATAAAAGAGGGGCAATGGGGAGTAAGCCAACAAGTAACATGAGGGATAGAAACAAAGAAACAAAGAAATGAGGTGGAGAACAATGAAATTAAATTAAGAGAACTTATACGGATGAAAATGAACCACAACAACTTTTATTGCATTTTTTTGAACTTTTACTTTTTAAACTTTCTTTGCTTTCCTTTTCAAATCAAAACAAAATAAAAATACCCCACACTTGTTTGAAACCCACTCCCAAAACAATTCCAAGGCCCAATTTCTCCCTAAAGTTAGGATAACATGGTTTTCCATTTTTTTTTTAGTTTATAATGAGCTGCACAAGAAAGAAAAGGTTAAAGGCTCAAAAAGGGTGACAATGGATATCAATGCAAGGATATGTTTATTTGTCAAGTGGATATAAGAAAGAAGGCCTAAATCATCTCAATCAAAGCATGTGCAACAAGGAATTTCAAAAGAGGCAAGACAAAACATAGAGTAATCTAGCACAAGAGTGAAATCACACATGAAAAAACATGAATGAAATGGTGTGATTCATCTACAAAGGCCCAAAAACTCACAAGGCATAATTCTATCACACATGATCCATCTTAAATTCTATTTCTCAAGCCTATTTATCACTTCAACAATTGCAACAACGATTCACATCAAGCATGAAACCTTTCAATCCAACAAAAAATAGTACATTTCTCACAATTTATACAAGTTATAAATCCTATGAAAAACATGAAAAGTGCCTAAATTCTAATTTTTTATTTTCTGAATGTAAAAACAGAATAACAACAAAACAAAACAAATGCAGCAAAACAATAATAGAAACAGAAACAGAAAAACCAGAAACAGAAAATAGAAAATGTTTTTGTAACCCTTCACCCCACACTTGAAGTGCACATTGTCCTCAATGTGAGCATGCAATGAAATGAAAATAAAGATACAACAAATAAAAAGAAGGGAAAATGAAACTCCCCAAATGCCATTCAAGGCACATCATCACATAAAATTGGCAAGATCAAAGAGAGGTCTGTCACAAGCTCCTCCTCATTGGTGGTGTAGTTAACTTTGGTTGCATCTGATGTATGGTTGAACCCATCAACCATGAATTTTCCCAAATCTTTCTTGCATTGAAACTCAAACTTCAAGTTTTCTTCAGGGATACAAAGTTGTCTAGAATTCAGAAATGGAAAGTAGGGTAAAGGTAAGGGATGAATGTGAATGACACCATGGAAAAGCTTTCCAATAATCCTAGGAAGAATCGCCACAATAGCTTGAAGCTATTGATAAGAAACATGAAGTTCTAACACAAGAACAAGAGAGAATTATCTTACACACGAACTCTACTTTCATTCACTTAGAAAAATTGAGTTAAATGTTCACATTCAGTTGACAACTTTATATAAAAAATAAAAATAACTGGCTGCAATCGAGTATTTCGTCCAAGTAATCGATTATTTTGTCCAAATAATCGATTATTTCTACCAAGTAATCGATTATTTTGTTCTTGATCTTCTGGAAATAGATGATGAACCAAATAATCAATTATTTCGTTATGTAATCGATTAACACTGAGGGTTTTCATTTTTTCAAAGAGTTGTGTAATCGATTACAGACAAATGATAATTGATTAAATAGACCATCTTTGTTTCTGTGTGTAACCGAACTCCTTGTAATAGATTATAGACATAAGGTAATCGATTAAAACAGAAAGTATGTGTTTTTGAATTTTTACAGAATTGCTTCTAACAAGTGCTGGAATTTATTGAATTAAATTGAACTTGAGACATCAAAATCCAGCCCTTGTTATCCTTGAGTTAATGTGCCTCTTCATACTTGTCCAAGTTAGCTTGGATGTGATCTTGAAATGCTTGAATCCTAGCTCGTCATTGGTCCTTCAAAGCTCACCAAAAGAAGTGCTTCAAGCTCTCCTTCTAGACCTTTGGCTTGGAATGGACCTCCATCAGCATCTAAAGTGCGTGAAGCATAAACAATGACATGGGATCGTTTATCAACTCTCTGTGACAACACAGCCCCAAGTGCATAATTAGAGGCATCACACCAAAAGGGAAGTTCCCAATCTGGTGGTTGCATGATGGGATAGGTAGTAAGCTTCTTCCTCAATTCCTCAAATGCCTCTTTGCAAGGCTGATCAAACATAAAGTCTACGTCCTTTTGGAGAAGCTTGGACAATGGCAGTGCAATCTTGCTGAAATCTTGGATGAATCTCCTATAAAAACCTACATGTCCAAGAAAAGAACGCACTTCCCGCACAAAAGCGGGGTAAGGTAGAAAAGTAATAAAGTAATAACATCAATCTTGGCCTTATCGACCTCAATACCTCTACCAGAGACCAAATGCTTTAAGACTATACCTTTATTTACCATAACATGACATTTCTCAAAGTTAAGAACAAGGTTAGTCCCAATACATCGGTCAAGAACTCTAGAGAGACTATCTAAACATGCATCAAAAGAGGAACCATAAACAGTGAAATCATCCATAAACACCTCCATGCAACTCTTCTAATAAATCAGAAAAGATACTCACCATGCACCTTTGGAAGGTAGCAAGTGCGTTGCATAGGCGAAAAGGAATACTAGTGTAGGCAAATGTGCCAAATGGACAAGTGAATGTGGTCTTGTGTTGATCCTCCGATGCAATATGAATTTACATGTAACCTGAAAAATCATCAAGAAAGTAATAATGTGATTTACCTGCCAACCTCTCCAGAACCTGGTCAATGAAGGGGAGAGGGAAATGGTCCTTGCCAGTTTCCTAGTTAAGTCTCCTGTAGTCAATGCAAACTCGCCAACTGTTACCTACTCTAGCCGAACTCAACACATTATCCTGGTTTTTCACAATAGTGATACCTGACTTCTTAGGGAACACTTGAATAGGTAAAACGCAAGTGCTATATGAAATGGGATAGATGATCCCTGCAGCTAGTAACTTCATCACTTCCTTGTTCACCACATCAAGAATAGTGGGATTCAGCCTCTTCTGTGGCTGCCTCACTGACCTAGAATCATCCTCCAAGAGTATCCAATGCATGCAAATGGAAGGATTTATTCCAGGAAAGTCAGGAAGTGTCCATCCAATGGCCTTTTTGTGGCCTCTCAAAACATGCAACAACTTCTCTTCATGCTTAAGTAATAGGCTGCTAGAGATGATGACTGGAAGCTTATGAGCATCATCTAAATATGCATATTTAAGGTGCTCAGGTAGTGACTTCAGCTCCAAGGAAGGTTTCTTAATGGTGGAAGTCAAGGAAAGATTAGTGGCTGAGGGAAGGGCGATAGAAGAATCAAGACCTTTATTTGTACCTACATTTGTAACACAATCAAAGTCAAGTGCGGAGGAAATCTCCGAACAAATACTACACACAACAGCAGAATCATCACAGGTACGATTACAAGAATCAAGATCAAAATCAGAAAAATCAGAAAAATCAGAAAATTCAGAAAGTAAATCTACATTATCTACTACAACATCAATGATATCAACAAGAAAGACAGAATGCTCATCTACAAGATGTCTCATGGCCTAAAAAATGTTGAACTGGACAATGTCATTACCAAACTCCATGGAAAGAGTTCCTGTGTTCACATCAATTTTGGTCCTGGCTATCATCAAGAATGGTCTCCCTAGGATTAATGTGGAACCATGGCTGGAAGACTCATTCTCCATATCCAAAATGTAAAAATCTGCAGGAAAAATCAAATCATTAACTAGCACCAGCACATCTTCAATAATTCCAAGTGGAAGTGTAACACTCATGTTGGCTAAGTGAATGACAACACTAGTGGGTTTCAAATCACCAAGATGTAGTGATCTGTAAAGTGATGTGGGAATGACATTAATTGAGTCTCCAAGGTCAAGCATGTCATCTGTAAAAGTACAATCTCCAATGGTGCAAGGGACAATGAAAGTGCCAGGATCTTTGCACTTCTGTGGCATGGTGGATAATGGGATGGCAACAACAGTTTTGCCCTGTATAAGTGTAGAAACATTTCTGCCCATCTTTACTTGCTCATTTCCCTTCAGCTTTCTCTTGTGGGTGCACAAATCCTTCAAAAACTTTGCATATTTTGGAATCTATTTGATGGCATCCAAGAGGGGAGTGTTGACTTCCACCATCCTGAAAGTCTCAAGCAGATCAAAATCAAGCTCTACTTTCTTTGCAGGAATGGATCTAGAATGAAAAGGTAGAGGAATCTGTTTGGGTGCAGAATCTATTTTGGCACCATCATCAATTTTTTTACCAGCATTAGTTGAATTTGGAAGCTCTGTGCCACTCCTCAAGGTAATAACACTCACATTCTTTGGATTAATAGCTGGTTGTGCTAGAATGTTGTCAGAACCTTGTTGCTACACCTGGCTGACAGTTGTAACTAACTGTCCAATTTGAGTCTGCAGGTCTTGGAAGGTGGCATTGACATTTTGTTGAAACTGAATGTTGGTGGTTGCCATTTGCTTCATCAGGTCCTCCAAGGAAGGTCCAGAACTGCTTTGCACAGGTTATGCAGGTGTAGGTGTAAGCTACTGGAATTGTGGCTGTTGTCTGGATGGGGAAGGTTCGTATTTGCTGTTGAAGGGTTGATATTGCTGCTGTTGAGGTCTGAATGATTGTTTTTGTTGTTGTGGACCAGGACCATACCTCAAATTTGGGTGATCTCTCCAACCAGGATTATAAGTGTTAGAGTAAGGATTATATTGTTGCTGAGGTCTGAATGGTTGTCCAGATTGTATGGCAGAAACTTTAGCAGCTTGTTCTGTTTCTTGAAAAGTAGGACATGATTATGTTGCATGATCAGGTGCACAACAAATACCACACAGCCTTGGTTGATTGGCTACCATCACATTCTGTTGTTTACTAATGGCAAGGTGTCTCACAATAGATGTAAATTCTGCCAGTTTATTCTCCAACCTCTGGTTATCAGCAACAATAGAAATAAAAACTTCATTTGCAGCCACCTTGAATGTTGCAACTCCTCTAGTACCAAATTGCTGATAATTGACTTCCATGTTAAAAATCAACTGTCTTGTAGCAAGAGGAGTCTTGTCCATCAAAGCGCCTCCACTGGCTGCATCTATCATACTCCTGTCTATCAACATCAAGCCTTCGTAAAAATACTGGATCAATAATTGCTCACTGATTTGATGGTGAGGACAGGTAGCACACAACTTGTTGAATCTCTGCCAGTACTCATATAATGTCTCTCCAGTTAGCTGCCTTATACCACAAATTTCTTTCCGGATGGATGCTGTTCTAGATGCAAGGAATAATTTCTTCAAAATTTTTCTCTTCATATGTGTCCAAGTGTTGACAGGATCTGGTTGAAGGTACAACCAGTCCTTGGCCACACCATCCATAGAGATTGGAAATGCCTTCATCTTGACATAATCCTCATGAATGTCATGTGATCGTATAATGCCTGGATTTCTTAAGCATGTGATTAAGCTTAGATTAAGCTCATGATTAAGGATAATAATATGCTTAAGGGTATTCAGAGAAAAGCTTGAGAAAGAGTTGGGAAAACTGATTCGAACATGTGGCGCTAACCGCGTGGCGTCTGACGCTAATCGCGCGGGATGCTTAAACAAGGGCAATCCTGGTGGCCAACTCACGCTATCAGCGTGGATATGGCGCTAATGGCGTGGGCTATTCGAGCCTGTGGCGCGGTCAGCGTGGAGTGTGGCGCGATCCGCGTGAAGTGCATGAACCAGGCCAATGCTGTCGACCATTTCACTCTATCAGCGTGGGAGTGGCGCTATTAGCGTGGATTGGCCGAGCAGATGGCGCGGGTAGCGTGGGTAATGGCGCTATCAGCGTGAGATTTGAACAGGTGGCGCGATCAGCGTGGGAAACAGCGCGATCAGCGCGGGACCTTCGGGCAGCCTTAAATAATAGCTCATTTGGACGAAAATGGAGGAGAGAAAAGAGAGAAACAGCCATTGATGAGCCTATGAGCTTTGTATCTCCTTCATCGTTCATCTAAACACCTCCGATCCAACTGAGAAAGTGATCAGAGCCCCGAGAGGAGAGGAAACCCCCGATTGATCTGTGAAAATAGCTGAGAAACAGTGAGATGTGATTTCTCTGAGAGAACCCTTGAGAGCTCGGAGTTGCAAGGCGAAGGAAGCCTGATTAAGCGATCTGACTTAGTGAAAGTGATTCCCTGGTGTTTCTGAACATCGCAGAGGTAAAAAACTCGAGCTCTAACCGTTGGTTCTGTATATTGGATTTTGAGGTTTTGGGGTTATCCTGAGGGGTGTTTTTAGAGGTGTTAGAGCCGTTATTAGGCTTGTACTCTGTAGAGTTTTGTACTCAGAGAGGTATTCTGAGGAAGTTAGAGCCTTGAATCATCATTACTGATGAAGTTTGATTTTGGCTCTGAGTCAGTATGAGCAGAGATAAAAGGTTGACTATATGACTAGTCTGGACCTTAGAGCAGTTGACAAAGTTGCTCATGAGAATGTATAGATAAGGTTTATGAGCTTAAACTGCTGATACTGAGGAATGAGATATTGAGAAGGCTAAAGCAGGAAATGCTTTGTATTAGCCTGATCAGAGTCTTTGTAGAGGCTCTGTAGCCTGGTATAGGCTGAGAGGGATCCTGTTAAGGGTCAGATGATCACTTGTAAAGTGATTAGTGTATGTTTATAGAAAGGATGAGAGTTTCCTTTCGTTTGAACGGCTTAGAACCGTGTTTGATGCATTATGTGCTTGTTCTTGTGTAGGACGTGAGCGTGAGAGCTCTGGTGGTGTTGACCACGAGACCAGGAGAGCCGGTGAACTGACTAGAGCAGGTAAGCTCTTGGTTCTTATTGTATATCCTTTGCTGTGTTCCACCATATATCCACTGGGATTATGGTTGTGATATGTATATATACTAGTAGAGGAATGTGTGTACTGCTGTGAATGCATGGTAGATGATTGAACCCTGAGAAAGGGATTTGATGTGTCTGTGACCCTGAGAAAGGGAATTGATATGCATAGCTATGATGTGAGTGAATTGTGGCATGTCTGGGTGAATGTGAAACCTGATTATGCATGCTGTGCTTGACTAGTATCCTATTGTAGTAGGATAGATGATTGAGATTGAGAAAAACCTGGTGATAGATGAGCCTATGATATGGAGGTAGCCTCCTACGTGGAGATGTTTCCCATATACACAGAGGCAGCCTTTCCCAGGCAATTGTATTGAGTTAGAGGATGAGATGGCCCTGTGATACATAGAGGAGCCTCGTGATAAGAGATGTACCTATGTACATAGCGGTAGCCTCACCAAAAGGGGATGTACCTGATATATAGACGAAGCCTCTACATA
>PYAF01004145.1:5211-28259 GCA_007407185.1 Glycine tomentella | reverse complement strand
TGAACGTTATGGACTACATACGTTAAATAACACGCAAATCTCTTATTATTTCTAAACTCATTTCTTATCGTGGAAATTTCATTTGAACCTTCATTTCTGAACTCGTTTTTAAAATTAACAAAGATTTGTTGGAACTTTCTTTCTTTCCGTTTTAAGAGAAAAAAAAATCTGTTGCAAATAAAATAAATACGAAATAGAAACGGTGGTTACATATAGGCTCTCTTAGGCTTTTCTTCTTTCTTTATCTTGTTTCCACTTTGTTGCTTTTTCAAAAAGATATAGCATTCAGATTTAATGTGGACAGGCTTACCATATTCAAAGCAAGTGAAGTTGGTGTTACTCTTTTTGTTGTTGTTGTTGTAGTTGTTCTTTGTGAACTTTCTGTTCTTGTTTCTTCTCAAGAACTTGCTGAACTTTTTGACAATTAAATTCATGTTGTCCTCTTCATCTTCTTCACTTGAGTCTTCCACCTTTTTCACCTTTGAGGATGCAGCTTTCAAGGCTATACTTTTGTGTTTCTTTTTTGCATCTTTTGCATTGGTTAGTTGTGACATTTCAAGTTCATACTCAAGAAGCTTACCAAACAGTGTAACCATGGACATTTTGGATAGATCTTTTGATTCTTTGATTGTTGTCACCTTTGGTTGCCATGGTCTTGTGAGACACTTCAAGATTTTGATATTCAACTCTTCAGCATCAAAGATCTTTCCAAGACCAGAAAATGATTTACTATGTGAGTGAATCTTGTTTGAAGCCGAGATATGTTTTCTGTGGGATTCATCTTGAACATTTCATACTCATGTATTAAGGCATGCTTTCTTAATCTTCTTGCTTCATCTGTACCTTCATGAGTTATCTCCAACATCTCCCACATCTCCTTTGCACTTTTGCACCTAACAGTTCTAAAGAATTCATCAGAGGAAAGTGCAGAAGTAATCATATTCTTAGCTTTAAAATCATATTGAACAACTCTCTTTTCAGCATCTGTCATTTCATATCATTCTTTGGGAATCATATCATTAACAATAGTTTTTATAGGAATCACAGGACCTTTTTCTATTGCATTCCAAGCACCTGGGTCATTTGATTGAATAAAGATTTTCATTCTATTTTTCCAAAAGCTGAAGTGCTCTCCTTCAAACATCGGAGGACGATTGAGGGAGGCACCTTCCTTGAAGGTAATTTGTGTGGTATTCATTTTCTTTTCAAAGAAAGATAGTGATCTTGAATAACACTCAAGAACCTGCTCTTGATACCAATTGAAAACAATAAGAATACCAACAATAACCAAGAGGGGGGATGAATTGGTTTAAACTTGGTCTTTTAAAATTTATTTATAAAATCAGAGTTAAGGATCTTAATCACTTTTAAACCAAGAATGCTTCTAATCAATGAAATCACTAAGCTCAAGAAATCAACTACTCAAAATAGAACTTGTTGAGTAATGAAATAAAACCAAGAACAAATGAAAAAGATAACTAGTAGAGATTAAGGAATAGAAAATCAACACAAGAATTATACTGGTTCACTTCTCAAGAGAAGCTACATCTAGTTTCTTCTAATCAACACTAGATTAGAGTTCCACTATTATAAATTTCAGTTCTTTCAAGCTCAACAATCCCTCTTTATCACCCCTAGATAAAGAATAGAAATCTAAAACCCTATTAGACTTCTAATGATCAAGAACCAGAGAACACTACTCTGTTCTTCCCTAGACAACTCTACTCTAGCTTAAGTTTCAAAGAACTCTTTACAATAACATCAAATAACAAAAATTGAAAAAATGAATTTACAACCAAAGAGAATGGAGAGAAACAACCTGATGATCCAATGAATATGAATGCATGTGGTTTACCAATCAAGATTGAATTGAAGAAAAAGAATTTCAGAACATGCCCTCCAAAACTTCTTTAAAAAATCTTGCCCAAGAAATCATTCAATACCCATAAAGATTAAAGAGTGGGACAAGAACTTAGTTAACTAAGAAAATCACTTTCTAACTTTGAGAAGGCTTGTGTGTATTCAAAAAATTCGAAGTATTCAAGTTAAGTTTCAAGACAAGCCTTACTTATATTTATAAAAGCTTTTTGTAACAGACAGTAATCGATTACACGCGCCAAATAATCGATTAAAAATCCTTATGTAATCGATTAAATTGTCAATTAATTGATTAAAGTGTTCAAAGCTTCATTCTGGGTTTAACAATGAACAAAATAATCGATTAAACCAGCTGTAATCGATTAAAGAAGTGAAGTTTTATTTCAGAAGCAGCTTATGTAATCGATTACAATTTATGGTAATCGATTAAAGCAGTGAAGTTTTATTTCTGAAGCAGCTTGTGTAATTGATTACAATTTATGGTAATCGATTAAAGCAGTGAAACATGCTTTTCTAGATAACTTATGTAATCGATTACAATTAATGGTAATCGATTAAAGCAGCAATGCATAACTTTTGTTTTACACTATGTAATCGATTACAAAGGTTATGTAATCGATTAAAATGTTCTTTAATGCTTTTCTAGATTTAAAATCAAAGCAAATAATCGATTATACTGATGTGTAATCGATTAAAACAGTAGGATTACATTTTTCCAAAAACATTACCCATTTAGTTCCTTTTTCAAAATAGCTTTGATACTTTGATGAAAACATTTAAGCATGTAAATGATTATGTGCATGCAATGCAAGGATCAAAAGATTGACCTCTTATACACTTCATTTTGAATTACAATCTTCAAGGCATGTGAAAAGCTCAAAACATTCTTCCAAAGTCATAAGCTTCATTCTTCTTGTTGCTCTATCCAACAAGAGGTTCCACCAATCTGGGATGGATTTGTCGTCCCTTGTAAATTTCGCTAGGAAGTCCGTCATGAATTGCGTCTTCATGGGACCGCAGGGTTCGTACCATAGGTCGAACTCTGACAATTCGACCAACCTTGCCACCATCCTGCCTGCCAATTCGGGTTTCCGCAATACTTGCTTGAGAGGAAAGTTAGTTTTCACGATTACCTGGTGACTTTGGAAGTAAGGCCGAAGGCATCTGGCGGAGGTGACAAGTGCCAAGGATATCTTCTCTATCATTTGATAGCGTTTCTCGGCATCATGTAGCATTCGGCTGGTGAAATAGATAGAAAGTTGGTGTTTCCTTTCTTCTTGGACAAGTGCTGAGCTGACAACCTCATCCGCTACTAAAAGATACACAAGCAATGGTCCCTCTAGTCTAGGTCGACTCAAGACAGGTGGTGCAACAATTGTCTTCTTGAACACTTCAAAGGCCTGTTCATAGGCTTCACCCCAGAGGAATGGTTCAGTCTTGTTGAGCAACCTGTAAAAAGGCTTTGCCTTTTTGGCAAGCTTTAGGAGGAATCAGGATAAAGCTGCTAGTCATCCGTTCAGTTTTTAAATTTCATTGACGTTAGTTGGGCTATGCATATGTAAAATGGCCGAACATTTGTCTGGATTGGCTTCAATTCCTCATTGTGTGATCATGAAACCAAGGAACTTTCCACCACGCATCCCAAATGTGCATTTTTCGGGGTTGAGACGCATGTCATACCTTTGTACTTCTTCAAATACCTCTTCTAGATCCACTATGTGTTGGGCTACATTATGACACTTGACGACCGTGTGATCAACATAGACCTCGACATTGTGTCCGATCTATTTTTTGAAGACACGATCCATAAGTCGTTGGTATGTAGCCCTTGCATTTTTTAGGCCGAAAGGCATGACTTTGCAGTAATAATTGGCATCCTCAGTGATGAATGTCATTTTCTCTTCGTCTAGGGTGTGCATCCTGATTTGGTTTTATCCGGAGTATGTATCCAGGAAACTCAGGATTTGGAAATCGGACGCACCGTCGACTAGTCTGTCAATGCTTGACATGCCTTGTTAAAATCGATGAAATTTATGTACATGCGCCACTTACCACTGGCCTTTTTAACCATGACAATGTAGGCAAGCCGGGTAGAGGACCTGACCTCTATGATAAAATTGGCTTTGAGCAATTTGTCAACCTCTTCCTTCACTGTCGTGTATCTTTCTTCTCCCATATTTTGTTTATTCTAAGATATTGGCTTGGCCTGTAGACATATTGCTAGCTTGTTGCATATGACACTAGGATCAATGCTTGGCATATCAGACGATTGCCAAGTGAATAGGTCCACATTTTTGCGGAGTATGTCGGCTATGCGACGATTCTCATGACCAGTAAGGTCCTTATTGAGCTGCGTACATTGTCTGGGTTTTTGTCCGATCTGTAATTTGACGAGTTCCTCAATTGGCTTTGGTCCTTTGTCGACGTTTTCATCACGCAGATCCACATAGAAGGTGTCGTCATAGTGAATTATATAGGCAGTTTGGGTGTAGGGGGTGGACCCCTTTGTCTATGCTCATAACTTGACTGGTACCCCCCGAAGTGGGATGATATCTTCTCAGTTCCTTGCTTGGAGGATATAATGCCACTTTCAAGCTTTCTACGTAGAATTGTCGGGCTTGCTTTTGGTCTGCTCTGACGGTGAAAATCTCCCCTGTCATAGTGGGAAAATTCATTTTTAAATGAGGCGTCGAGACGATGGCCCCAAGCTCATTCAAAGTTTTTCTGTCGATCAAGGCATGATAGGTAGTGTTGGCCTCTATGATCAAGTATCTGAGGGTGAAACTCCTAGAAATTTTACCTTGACCAAAAGTGATCATTAGGTCTACGTACCCCTGGGTATCTACTCTCTCTCTTGCAAAGCCGAGGAGGGGTCTGGGGTGAGGCTGAATCATGCTTGGCGAGACCTCCAGCTTTTGCAAAGTTCTCTAATACAGTATGTCGACAGAGCTACACTGATCAATGAGAACCTTCGACATTTTGAAATTGGCAATTATGAGGGAAACCACTATCGGGTCATCGTGGTTGACAGGATTAATTCCCTGGAAATCGGCATCTGTGAAAGTAATAGGAGGGAGGCTCTATGGTGAGGGAGCATCAACATAGTTGATATCGATGCCCCGTATGGCATGTTGGTCTCTTTCGAGATTGGCTGGATGAACCTCCATAAGAGAATTCGCCAGCGATGGTGTTGATTTCACCTCGGATATGCTGGGCAGGCTCGTTCTCCTGTTGGCAAGGAGGTTGACGCTCCTGTTTATGTTGTTGTTGTCTCTGTCTTTCCCTATCTTCAGGTCTTCTATCAACATCTCAGTTCTTGTCATGGTTCCTGTACTGATCTTCTCGTCGACCCCTGAGTTTTTTTCCATTTGAGGCATTGTCAGGTCTTTTGACAAACCGTGACAGGTACCCTACTTGGATAAGTTCTTCTATTTTATACTTCAAGGCCCAACACTCTTCGGTATTGTGGCCATTGTCGCGATAAAATTGACAATATTTGTTCGGGTTTGTCCCTGGTTTGAGAGATGATGGAGGAGTTTTGGTAGTATCTCTTGTACCTCTATATTGAAGGCTTCTTCTATGATCATGGCCCGTTTGATTGCCAGAAGAGTGTATCTTTCGTACCTGGCTCTTTTCGAGAGAGGCTGATGCTTGTCCAACTTCTACTTTTTGTCTGACCTTTGTGGATCAGCCTTGGTTGTCACTTCATATTGCTCTCGCTTCCGTCCAGCTTGCCTGACTTCATTCCATATGTTATCTCCTCATCTGTATGTAGCCTTTAACGTGTTCACGAACTTCGTCCATGCTAGAAGGAGGTTTTTTACATAGACTATCCATGAATTTGCCAGGCCTTAATGCTAGCATCATCGAGTGCAATGCTACTTCATGGTTAAGGTTCCTGATCTGAATGACTATTCGTCCAAATCGTTCCATGAACCTTCAAAGAGGTTCGTCATCAGCCTGATGTAGAGTAGCAAATGCGGCAGACATTAACCCATGAGATCAGCTAGTTGCGTATTGTGCGCGAAATTTTTCGACCAGGGTGTCGAAGTTGTCTATGGAAGTCGGAGGGAGTCTGCCATTCCATGTCAAAGTTGCTCCCTTTAGAGAATTAGGAAACAATCGACATAGCATAGTGCAGTTGTTTGTGTATAGGTTGGCCTCAGTCAGATAAGCATCCAAATGTTTGTCCAGATCTGTGCTGTCGTCGTACCTTTCCAAATGGAGATATTTCCACCCAGGAGGAAGGTCGACTACCATAATACGATCGACAAAAGGGTGTCACCGTGTTGTCCACCCTTCCAAATGGTATACTTGTGCTGAGCTAGGACCGTCCGGAGGGTTGACGTGTTGTTGGGGGTGCGATTCGCCTTGAGTTGGTTCATTCCTCGCTGGAGGGAGTACTCGTCTCCCTGTGGATGTCTTGTTCTGGCCTCTAGCCGATCATGGTCAACGTTTAGCCTACGGATCTCTACTTCGTATTTTCGCTCCATTTTCGCCATGCGATTTTGGAGTTGCTGGATGGTCTCTCCATTAGTCATGGTAGTCTGAGGAGGGTTGGAAGCCTCAACATGAGTGTTGTATCTGATACTGGAACACGTATTGACCATTGACAGAAATTCCAGTGATTTGTGAGGATGCGAGGCCGCAGGGTATGTTTTACCGCAACCCCATGGTTGGCGCCAAACGTTGTTACAAAAATCTGAAAATTCCACGTATGATGATGAACGGGGTCCAAGTGGATTCCAAACTCTGCCCCACGATGGTGAGTCAACTTTGTTAACGAGGGGGATCTGCAAGACAAAGGAAAGGACTTCCATGCTCAAGTAAGTACATCAATTATGGAAGAATAACTGAGTGTATAAGAGAGGATATAAAGTCTCTGAGGGTGCCTCATTTGTATGTTCACCGTAGGTGAATAGTAGTGTGTATGAAAGTGTATTTTGAGTAAAGGTTTAGAGAGAACCTGTATTTATAGCATGGAGTATGGGCCTTGGGCCTTTGTTTGTTAATTAATCTGTTCATAAGATAAAAGATAATACCAGATAGTTATATAATTTGAATAAGAGATAATGTTTACCTTGTAGATATGTTGTTACTTGTAGATAAGTAAAACTTGTAGATCCTTTAGAGATAGTTAGAGATATTCTAGATGATAAAGTGGTTACACTTATTTGAATAAGTGTAACAGATAAGCTATTGTTGACCAGAGAGACCGGTTGTATAGGGTTGACGTCTACGCTCCTATAGCAAGGCAGACAGGAGGGCGAACAAGCGTGTAGTCACTACAGCAAGGTCAACATAGAGTGGAAATGTGCGCTATTACTGTAGCAAGGTTGACACGGAGGGTGTACACGTGTACAATGACCCCACAGTAATGGTCATGTATAATTTTACCAATTTGTACAATACACTCTTCCCAAACAGTTAACCACAATTATGGTTTAAATTTTATTTGGTCTAGTATATTCAGAATTTACAACCTCTTTTCGAAGATATATAATAGTTTTTGTACACCCTTTCAAAAAAAAAAAAACTTTTATATTGGTTGGTGGTTTATCAATTACGTTTGTACACTTATTGGGTACTACTGATATATCAATATATATTATATTTGCTAACAAAAAAAGTGGTTTGGACTAAGTTAAACAACAAAACCTATCGTTTTATTCTATTTTAAATTTTTCCCTTTGAAACTGTAAATATGTTGTATAAAATGATTCATACAATCGGGCATCGATCAATTCTTGACTCCTACAATTTTTTCATCTGATTAACGTTATAACGCAATTCTTTCCATTCTTGTTGCCATCCATTATATATCTACATATTTCATTCTCTCATCTTTTCTTTACATCTTTAAAAAGAAAATCTTTTCTTTTACCTGTCCCAGTAAAACCCCTTTACTTATTTAATTTGTTTAACTTGGCCATGATAATTTGGTCAATTTGGCCATTTGGTCCCCTCAAATTACTAATTAAATAAGAATATTTCCTCAACAATTTCAAATAATTATGAATCTTATGTTACTAGAGATCCATATCGACTAATGATATAACTAATTAAATATATAAATGAAAAATAATCCTCTTATCTTATAAGCCAGTTTTATGGATTGAATTAGACCTAAATTCAAATTTGTACTATACAAATCTGTAAAGTTACACGTGGCCATTTCTGTGGGTTTAGTGTACAGTGTCCACCCTTCATATCAACCTTGCTACAGTAATAGTGCACATCTCTGTTCTTAGCGTCAACCCTACTACAGTGATAACACGCTTGTCCAGCCTTCGTGTCAGCCTTGCTATAGGAGTGCGGACGTCAACCCTCAACAGCCAGGTCTCTCCTGGTCAACATCATATTTGTTACACCTGATTATTCTCATTGGTTCAACCACCTTATCTCCTAATATCTCTCCAACTATCTACAAGCTATTACTTATCTACAAGTAACAAAATATCTACAAGCTGTTACTTATCTCCTATTTGAATTATATAACTGCCTGCTATTATCCTATTATCTTATCAACAAATTAATTAACAAACAAAGGCCAAAGGCCCAAGGCCCTTTCTTTCTTGGTTCTAAATCAAGTTCTAGGTTTTCCTCCACCTCATATTCTCTTGTCTTCTGCTGCACCTTCATAGTCTTGAGAAAAGAAATCAAATACTTGAAAGCTTCATACCTTGCATGCGCCTAGCAATCCACCAAGGAGAAGGAGGAATCAAGGAGAAGAAGAAGTTCTCACTTACAAGAAGGAGATAACCGTGTGGATCACCATTGGAGGGCGTCATCTTCTTTGAGCCTTCAAGTGATAAAGGTATTTCTAAAACCCAATGTGTTTCAATGAGTAATTCCTAAGCACACACACATGAGGTGCATAGATGGTCTGTTTTCGCATCTAAAATTTTTGTTTTACCCTCATGTGAGCACACCGTGGTTGGACCAAGGTGCTGCATTTTTTGAACTTTCAAAACATACCCTGCGGTCTCGCATCCCCACAAATCACTGGAATTTCCATCAATGGTTAGTACATATTCTAGTATCAAATGCAGCACTCCTGTTGAGGCGTCCAACCCTCCTCAGACTACCGTGACTAATGCAGACACCATCCAGTAACTCCAAAATCCGCAGGCTAAAAGCTGACCATGATCGGCTAGAGGCCAAAACGAGACATCCACAGCGAGACGAGTACTCCCCCCTCGAGAGGAATGAACCAATGCAAGGTGAATCGCACCCCCAACAACATGTCAACCCTCCGGACGGTCCCAGCTCAGCACAGGTATACCATTCAGAAGGGCAGAGAACACAGCGACATCCTTTTGTCTACCGTATTATGGAAGTCGACCTTCCTCCTGGATGGAAATTTCTCCATCTGGAAAGGTACAACGACAACACAGATCCGAATGAACATTTGGATGCTTATCTGACTAAGGCCAACCTATACACGAACAACGACGTTGTACTATGTCGAGTGTTTCCTAATTCTCTAAAGGGAGCAGCTCTGACATGGTATGGCAGACTCCCCCCGAGGTCCACAGACAACTTCGACACCCTGGTCCAAAAATTCAGCGCACAGTACGCAACTAGTCGATTTCATAGGCTAACCTCTGCCGCACTGGCTACTCTGCGTTAGGAAGATGACGAACCTCTTTGAAGGTTCATAGTGTTATGGCCTGGCAAATTCATGGATAGTCTATGCAAGAAACGTCCTTCTAGCATGGAGGAAATTTGTGAACACGCTAAAGGCTACATATACGCTAAACTATGTCGATGCACTCCTACCACGGAGCCTCCCTCTTATTACTTTCACAGACGTTGATTTTCAAGGGATCAATCCTGTCAACCAGGATGACCCAATGATGATTTCTCTCATAATTGCCAATTTCAAAGTGTCGAAGGTCCTCATTGATTAGGGTAACTCTGCCAACATATTGTACTTGAGGACTTTCCAGAAGCTGGAGGTCTCACCAAGCATGATTTAGCCTCACCGGACCCCTCCTGGGCTTTGTAGGAGAGAGGGTAGATACACGGAGGTATGTAGACCTCATGAGAACTTTCGGTCAAAGTAAAATTTCCAGGAGTTTCCCCCTTAGATACTTGAGCGTGGAGGTTGACACTGCCTATCTTGCCTTGATCGGCATAAAAACTTTGAATGAGCTTGGGTCCATCGTCTCCATGCCTCATTTAAAAATGAAGTTTCCCACTATGACAGGGGAGATTGTCACCGCCTGAGAATGCTACGCAGAAACCCTTGAAGTGGCACTGTATCTTCCCAACAGAGAGCCAGGCAGACATTATCGCACATTGGGGGTGCAAATCAGGTTGTGAGCATAGACAAAGGGTCCATCCCCTACACCCTGACTATCTATACAGCTCACCATGATGACACCTTCAATCTGGATCCACGTGATGACGATGTCGACAAAGGACCAAAGCTAATTGAGGAATTCATCAAACTAAAGCTCAGACCAAAACCTGGGCAATGTACTCAGGACCTTACTGGTCATGAGCATTGTCGCACAGCTGGCATACTCCGTAAAAATGCGGACCTGTTCGCTTGGCAACCATTCGATATGCCAGGCATTGATCCTAGTGTCATATGCCATAAGCTGGCAATATGTCCACAGACCAAGCCAATAGCTAAGAAGAAACAAAATATAGGAGAAGAAAGACATAAGGCAGTGAAGGAAGAGGTTGACAAATTGCTCAAAGCCAATTTTATCAAAGATGTATGGTACTTTACCTGTCTCACCAACATTGTCATGGTTAAAAAGGCTAGTGGCAAGTGGCGCATGTGCACAAATTTCACCGGTCTTAAGAAGGCATGCCTACAGGATGCGTACCCGTTACCTAGCATTGACAGACTTGTTGACGGTGCGTCTGGTTTGCAAATCCTGAGTTTCCTGGATGCATACTCCGGGTACAACCAAATCAGGATGCACATCCCAAACAAGAAAAAATGGCATTCATCCTAAGGATGCCAATTATTGTTACAAAGTCATGCCTTTCGGCCCCAAAAAATGCAAGGGCCATATACCGGCAGTTATGGAAACCGATTGGACGCAATGTCGAGGTCTACATTGATGACATGGTTGTCAAGTCTCAGAGTGTAGCCCAACACGTAGCAGATCTAAAAAATGTATTTGAAGAAGTACGGAGGTATGACATGTGCTTCAACCCCGAAAAATGCACATTCGGGGTGGGTGGTGGAAAGTGTAACGCCCCCTTCGCTATGAGGGTCATTACCAAGCATAACCACAAACAAATACATAATCAATCAGAGTTTAAGCAGTTTGGAAGCACATACTAAACGTGACATCAACAAATGTCATCATCATATATACACTGTACATATAATATGGTGAATATACATATCTCTGTTTAGATACAAAACTGTACAAATAACCCCTCAGGGTATAACAAAATCAAAACCAAAGGCTAAGTACAAAACATCAGAGCCACATGCTCTTATCATCTAGCCTAAGGTGTGCAAATAGCAGCTATCCCTGCATAGGCTTCTTGCCTTGGGATCTATCTGCTCCTCCTGATGAATCACCTGCATCATAAGTCCCACAAACGGGGTGAGATATAAAATCTCAGTAAACTCAGGGCCCTTGAAGGTATTTCCTTCCCCTGGTTCACTGACAACCTATAAATATATCAACCACAATCACCATCATCATCAGTGAAACACTATTTCATTCATCAGGCACAACAATGCACAATACACCTGACTACAATCAGGCTATACACATCCATCAGCCAAAATCAAGGCATACTCATGGCATAAAGCCATTCATCATATCAATAACTGTCATGCAGAGGCTACATCTAAGTATATAGGAACATCTCCTCACAGGGAGGCTACCTCTATATACTCGGCACATCTCTTGCATGTATCCCTAGCAGAGGCTTCCTCTGTATATATAGGTACATCTCTATGTAGAGGCTTCGTCTATATATATCAGGTACATCTCCTTTTTGGTGAGGCTACCTCCATGTACATAGGCACATCTCTTATCACGAGGCTACTTCTATGTATCACAGGGCCATCTTATCCTCTAACACAATACAATTGCCTGGGGAGGCTACCTCTGTGTATATGGGCACATCTCCACGTAGGAGGCTACCTCCATATCACAGGCTCATCTTTCACCAGGTCTTTCTCAGTCTCGATCATCTCTCCTACTACAATAGGATACTATTCAAGCACAACATGCATATACAGGTTTCACATTCAACCCGACATGCCATAATTCACTCACATCATAGCCATGCATATCAATCCCCTATCACAAGGTTCAGTTCACGTTTCAAGCATAGCAGATCAATACATCTCAATCTCCCTTTCTCAGGGATCAAATACACATTAAGTCCCTTTCTCAGGGATCCATCATCACTCAACAACTCATGGCCATATATAATAATTACCCATCTCTGGGTTCAGATCAAATATAAAGCATCAGCTACCCTTTCATAGGGTTCAATTCACATCTACCATCACTCACAGTATTATACCCGTTCCTCTATTCACATATACACCTATCATAACCATAATCCTAGTGGATATATGGTGGAACACAACAGAGAATACACAAACAAGAACCAAGAGCTTACCTGCTCTAGACAGATCACCGGCTCTCCCGGCCTCATGGTCAACACCACCAGAGCTCTCACGCTCACGTCCTACACAAGATCAAACATATAATGTATTAGACACGGTTCTAAGCCGTTCAAACGAAAGGAAACTCTCATCCTTTCTATAAACATATAATAATCACTGTACAAGTGATCATCTGATCCTCAACAGGATCCCTCTCAGCCTATACCAGGCTACAGAGTCTCTACAAAGACCCTAATCAGGCTAATACAAAGCATGTCCCTGCTTGGGCCTTCTCAATATCCAACTTCTCATTATCAGCAGTTCAAGCACATAAACCTCATCTATACACTCTCATGAGCAACTTTGTCAACTGCTCTAAGGTTCATACTAGTCATATTACTGGCTTTTTATCTCTGCTGATACATACTCAGAGCCAAAATCAAACTTCATCAGTAATGATGATTCAAGGCTCTAACTTCCTCAGAATACCTCTCTGAGTACAAAACTCTACAGAGTCTAAGCCTAATAACGGCTCTAACACCTCCAAAAACAGCCCTCAAGATAACCCCAAAACCTCGAAAACCAATACACAGAACCAACGGTTAGAGCTCGAGTTTCTTACCTCTGTGATGTTCAGAAACACCAGGGAATCTCTTTCCCTAAGGTAGCTCGCTCAATCAAGGCCTCTTCTGGTCCTGGTTCCTCGATTCCAAAAACTCCCTTTGGAATCTCAATCTCGCCGTAGGTCGACTTTTCTCGAGAATCAATCGGGGTTTCTCACTTATCTCGGGGTTCTAACCACTTTCTCAGTTGGGTCAGAGGTGTTTAGATGAACGATAAAGAAGATATAAAGCTCTGTAGCTCATCAATGGCTTCCTCTCTCTCCTTTCCTCCTCCATTTTCGTCCCAAATGACCTTAGATATAGGCCTGCCCGAAGTCCCGCGCTGATCGCGCCGCTCCCGCGCCAACCGCGTGGAACTCCAGAGACCTTGGCGCCACTCACGCCACCTTGGCGCTAATCGCGTCAAAATCCAGAGACTGTGGCGCTACTCGCGCCAACCTGACGCTACTCGCGCTAGCTTCCAGAGGACCTGGCGCTGATCGCGCTAGCCTGGCGCCATCCACGCCACACCCCTGTAAAAGGCTTTCTGATGCTTGCTTCTAACTTTTAATCATAAGCTTAATCTAAGCTTAATTACATGTTTAAAAATCCAGGCATTACAGAAAGTTCATTGGATTCATGATCACACACTGGGGAATTGAAGCCAACCCGGATAAATGCTCGACCATTTCACAGATGCTAGCCCAGCTAACATCAATGAAGTTCAGAAACTGAATGGAAGACTAGCGACTTTATCCCGATTCCTTCCAAAGCTCGCCGAAAAGGCGAAGCCTTTTTACAGGTTGCTCAACAAGATTGAACCATTCTTCTGGGGCGAAGCCTTTGAATAGGCCTTTGAAGCGTGCAAGAAAACGATTGCTGAACCACCTATCTTGAGTTGACTTAGACCAAAGGCACCTGTGCTTCTGTATCTTTCAGTGGCAGACGAGGTTGTCAGCTCAACACTTGTCCAAGAAGAAGGGAAACACAAACTCCCTATCTATTTCACCAACCAAATGCTACATAACGCCGAGAAACACTATCAAATGATAGAAAACATAGCCTTGGCATTTGTCACCTCCGTCAGCGCCTTCGACCTTATTCCAAAGTCACCTGGTAATAGTGAAAACTAACTTTCCTATCAAGTAGGTACTATGGAAACTAGAATTGGCAGGCAGGATGGTGGCATGGTTGGTTGAATTGTCAGAGTTCGACCTACAGTACGAACCCCACGGTCTCATGAAGACACAATTCATGGCAGACTTCGTAGCAGAATTTGCAGGGGACGACAAATTCACCCCAGACTAGTGGAACCTCTACGTGGATGAAGCGTCCAACGTGCAGGGAAGCAAAGTATGAATTATTCTCGAGGGCCCTGGCAACATCTTGCTAGAACCAACACTCAAGCTTAATTTCAAAGCCTTCAACAATCACACCGAGTACAAGGCACTCATAGAAGGACTCAAGCTCGCAAAAGAAGTCAGGGCTAAATGTATGAGGTGCTATTCCGACTTGCAACTCGTCCAGGGACAGGTCACCCACAAGTTCCAGGCCAAAGAAGCCATACTCCTCCAATATTTTCATTTGGCCAAGACACTCATTGACAGCTTCGAGTGTTTTGAGATGTACCATATACCGCGAGAGAGTAACACTAGGGCCGACCTGCACTCCAAGCTGGCCACTACTAAGAAGACTGGGCACATCGAGACGATCATTCAGGAATCACTCTAAAATCCCACCATTGACACCCAAGAGGTAATGGCAGGTGAAGAGGAGGAACCTAACTGGGATGACCCCTTTCATAAACTTTTTCACTAAGGGTACACTATCGATAGACGAAAACTAGGCCCGATGTTTGAAGAGGATAGCCAACTACTACGTCATCCTTGATGGCAACTATTCAAAAGAGGGTTGACAATACCTCTGCTCAAGTGACTGGACAACCAATAGGCAAATTACGTCCTGAGAGAGCTTCATGAAGGGATATGTGGTCTCCGTACAAGGGACGCTCCGTTTCCACCAAGGTAGTACGAACAAGATATTATTGGCCGACACTCAGGACCAATGCCTTCGAGTTTTCCCGGAGGTCCAAAAAGTGTCAGGAATTTGTGGACGTTCCATAAACTCCTCTTGACAACCTACACACCATGACTTCTCCATGGCCCTTCGCAATGTTGGGGAAGGACATCTTGGGACCACTTCCAAAAGATACAGGAATGTTCAAGTTCTTACTAGTGGCTATTGACTACTTCACCAAGTGGATTGAAGCGAAGCCATTACGGGAGATAACTGCCAGCGAAGTCGAAACCTTCTCCTAGAAATATCTCATATGCAGATATGGTCTACCTTACACTATCATTACTAACAATGGTACGTAGTTCAAGGCATAGACCTATGAGGACTTTCTCACACGATTGGGTATCAAACACCTAGTTACTCTGTTGAACTTCCTTAAACAAATGGTCAGGTGGAAGCAGTGAACAGAGACATCCTCTGAGCCCTGCACACTAGACTTGACAAGTATAAAGGCCTTTGGAAGGAAGAACTCCCCAACATATTGTGGGCTTACCATTGGTCACCATAATCAACAACTCATGAAACTCCCTTTTGACCCAAGTATGGCATTGACGCCATGATTCTTGTCGAGCTTGGGGAACCATCAGCGAGAAGGCTATTGTTTCAAGTACAGTACAATGAGGAAAACCTGAGGGTTGAGCTAGAAACTGCCAAAGAAACTCAAGACATGGCCAAAATTAGAGAAGAAGCTTCCAAGCTTTGAATAACAAGAAGATACAACACTAAGGTTCAACCACGAACCTTTTAGTCAAACGACCTAGTCTGGCTTGTCCGGGATGAAGCTATAAAAGATCCTCATGCCGGCAAGCTTGAACCTAATTGGGAAGGCCCATTCAGAATTGTCACCAACCTGGACAACGTGCCTACAAGTTGCAGGAACTAAGTAGTAAAGACATTTCATGAACTTGGAATGCTACCCACCTGAAGTTCTACTACAGCTAATGAATTAAAGGCCGAGTGACGTACTTTTTTTCCTACTCAAGTTTTTTGTCCCTATAAAAAATAGGGTTTTGGCTTGAATGGTTTTAACGAGCCTTATTCGAAGAACAACAAGGGAATATGTACTTTAATTGCTACATTAATAAAACATATTTCTCTTTCTGCATTTACTTATGTCAACCTTGCAGAAACATTATTAAATTTCAGGAACTAGCGCCTGACTACTCTCCCAGGTCCAGCCTCGACAAAAGCCCAGGATCATGTCCTGGTACCATTCATAGGTTCTTAATATCCAAGGTCAACCCTTGGTGAGCCTTACAAAAATCCAGGGCGGACGCGTCCTGGTACTCTCCATAGGTTCGTAAAACCCTAGGGCTTCCCTAGGTGGACCTCCAGCAAAATCCAAGGCAGCCCATTGGTCGATTACAGGTTCTTAATATAGGACAGTTCCTGTTACTCTCCAAAGGTTCATAAAACCCTAGGGCTTCCCTAGGTTGACCTCCAGCAAAATCCAAGGCAGCCCCTTGGTTGGTTACAGGTTCACAAACCCTAGGGCTTCCATAGGTGGACCTTCAACAAAAACCCAAAGTTTACCCTTGGTACCTTACAAAGCCCAAGACCAGCTCTTGGCACCTTACAAAACCCAAGACCAATTCTTGGTAACTTACAGGTTTGCAAACCCTAGGGCTTCCCTAGGTGGACCTTCAACAAAAACCAAGGTCTACCTTTGGTACTCTACAAAGCCCAAGACCAGCTCTTGGCACCTTACAAAGCCCAAGACCGTTTCTTTTCACCTTTCAAAGCCCAAGATCATTTCTTGGCACCTTACAAAGCCCAAGACCAGCTCTTGGCATTTTACAAAACCTAAGACCAACTGTTGGTAACTTACATATTTATAAACCCAAACTCTGGTAGACCACCAAGGTTCATAAACCCAAGATTTGGTTGACCTCCAACTTCAAAATCCAGGATGCGAAGGTCAACCCCTGTGAACTTCGAAAAAACCCAGCATGGACAACTCCTCTGGTACCAGACTCGACAAACACAAGGTACAACTATGTCTACCCTCGACATATGTTATTATTGCTGCATTTCATTCTTTGCAGGAATACAAGTTCTCAGGAACACAAAACCCAAGGTCCGTCCTTAGTATACAAAGTCCAAGGTCCGCCCTTGGTCTAATAAAACGCTCTTGGTGTAAGGTCCATTTGCAAAAATAGGAATCAAATATAGATGTCCAAGGTCCACCCTTGAAGATTTAAAACCAAGACATGCTTTTGGTACATATGTTCATTTGGAGCCTTGACAAGCAATGCTATATACTTAGCCATTCGTGAAAGCAGGAATTCAACATTAACCCAAGAATCACGCTTGACACTCTAAACCCAAGTTATGTGCCTGTTAATTCAGTTGCTTCTAATTCTCAGCAACCAGAGTTTTCAAACAACAAGCAAAATAAGACATTATTCAACAAAAGGGTCTCAATTTTTACCATGGAATGAATGTTAATCATGTGGGTCGTTCTTATCATCACATCATTTTCATAAATAGAAGACAACATACAAAAGCGAAGACATAGAAGAAATTGAAGAAAGAAGAATATTCTCATTAAATTTGTTAACACTTTACATGGCCTTCACGACCAAAATTCTATGCCCTACACTCCATAATGTGTCAACATCCCTTGGAACATTTACGAACTCAAGAGAAGTGACAAGGTGAGTAGCAGACGCCAACATAGTAGAAGGAGGAGGAGGGGGAAGAGCAGAAATGGCGGCAACAGGAGAAATAGGGGCGGTAGCAGGAGCAGCAGAAGGTGGAATTGAGGCCAAAACAACAACTAGAGTCGGAGCCTAGACAACAGGCGGTGGAGTCGGGGAAGCAGCAGTAGTAGCAACCGCTGGGACCAGACCACGAACAGGAGGAGAAGAGGTCGCGCATAGGGAAGAAGTCCAACAACCTCCTTCATTCCACGCAAGCTGTGAGGTGCTCGGGACTTTTTCCGACTAGAGGTCCCAGCATCGTCATCCCTCTTCCTCTTAGCCAATGCAGAGGGGGAGGTGCTAGGGAAAGCAACATCAATTTCAACAGGGCCAACCCCGACAACAGGTCGACCCTCTTCTTTACAGCTGGAGGGGGAACAGAGGATGGTGGCACAACATCACCACCTACCTTTTTCACTAACGGCCTCTATGGGAAGTTACCCATGATACCTGCAAAGCACATAGCAAAAAATCATAAGTGTCAAGCCAGGTTACATACGCACGTAGGAAAACAAAGAAAATAAGGGAAAAATAAGGCAGAGGGACATATCGTCCAAAGCAATAGAAGGGTCATCAGCCAATGGCAATGATAGGACAGCTCGTGCATCTAAAGAAGCCGACAATAGCTCCAGGATCACCTTGTCCGATCTGTCCACCAGGGTCAGCAGGTCCTCATTAAATGACGTGAACCTAGTGGGGTCAGATTGGAAATAAAATGGGAAGCGAGGCTCTTCATCCTGGTTACGCATCAACGACAGTCCATCTACCATGACACCACTCTCATAGACCTTAAAGAAATGGTCCTTGAAGCGGTAGAAGATGTTGGTGTCTACCTCAAATAGTTTTTTTGACACACTGTGTAAGGAGACCCTACCAACCTTCCCAGACAACTTAGTTTGGAAGAAAAACAAAAAGACTTGAACACTCAGACGAATGTTCAAGAAAGAACACAAAATTTCAAATACCCTCACCATTGCCCAACTATTGGGGTGAAGTTGGGAGGGTGCCACGTTCAAGAAATCTAGAAGGGAACATTGAAAAGGTGAGAAGGGAGGAGAAGACCCAGCACCTCTAAATATGCATCGATATACGAAGAAGAAGGGCGGAGCACCTAACGCCGCCCTCATGAAGAGGAACTCATCATTCGCTCAAGCCTCGATAATGAGCTTGTGGGAATCTTCAGGTGTCATCAATTGAAGCTGATGGCAGATGGCATTAACACACACAGATGAAGTGAGATAGGACTTATACTTCAAAACGTCTTCTCTCACCCACTCTTAGCAAGACACAGTCGGAGCAAGACTTGGCGACCTAGCACTACGATTGTGACGCACGTGAGGGGAGGCCTTTGCACTCCTAGAACCATTTTGCCTTGCCCTTCCAAAGGCAGAAGGAGGGGGAAGGATGGTAAATGGCAGAGGCTCGCCTGCCCTAGAGGCGACGAAAGTCCCTGTTTGCTGACAAGAGTGAGAAGTACCTTCACCAGCCCGATGGGAGTTCACCCTCCTCCCTAAAGAGGAAGACTTTTCAGAAACTCCACCATGGGTGTTCTCCTTCCAAGAGTCACCCACTAAGATAACTTTGCGCATAAAGGGCTGCTTTATTGAGCCCCCTGAATAGCTGCCTCCCAAACCTAGAGCAGAATCGGAAATGGAGGATTTATACATTTTTTTGGAATGAAGGCAAAGGAAGCAAGAAAACAAGAAAGTTTAAAGGAAGATTCAGCAAAGCAAGAAGGCACGACTGGCGGTGAGAGACTGTGCAGTTACGTGTGAGACTTGAAACGATTCCTTCAGAATTTGCACCACGACTTGACGCCACTCACCTACTATCGCATGTCTCCAGGACGTGTCCACTCCTTGAGTGACACGTATGCACTATTACAGTGCGTGGGTGGTGAAAGAACAATGAACACATTTCAAATAACCAAGAAGGGGAGTGAATTGGTTAAAACAGTCTTTTTAAAACTTTTCTTTTAAACAATTTACGAAATTAAAACTTGGATCATATTACTCAATCACTCTTTATCAAAAACAAAATTTTCTTTCAATCAAGATACACCATAGAATGCATGTAATGACTGAAATGCTTCTTGTTGATTATATATTGATTTCCAAATATAAGCAATGACAGAAACACAGATAAAGAACACAATACACAACTATTTATACTGGTTCACCTCACAAACTTGGAGGCTACATCCATTGTCTTCCAACCAACACTAGGCTAGAGTTTCCACTAAATCAAATTATTCTTTTACAAGCAATACAAGTGATAATCTCTATCAACCCTAGATAAAGATACTGAATTCTAAAACACTATTAGAATACAAATCACAAAGATCCTAAGAAACCTACTCAGATCCCCTTGAGAACCCTACTCAAGAAAGCTCAAAAGAACTAAAATGATTTACATCACAGAATTCTAATACATAAATTCTAAAAGAAAGAGTTCAAGAAATACACAACCTAAGATCCTTAACATATGATTGAATGAATGTTTGATGTTACCAATCAATCAGGCTGAATGAATGTCAATGCACATACTAATCTTCCTTGAAATCTCTTTTTCTTACAAACATATCATCTTCAAAATAACTCTTTGATTCTTCTCACAAGATGTGTTTCTCAATGTAAAATCAGTTTCTTTCTCTTTTTAATGAACTAAGAACATTTGGGTAAGTCTAAAGCTCAATGAATATTTCGATCACATAGTAATGGTAGTCGATTAAAGCAGTGCATAAACTAATTTTTCCAAAACTTTAAGCCATGTGATTTTCTTTGCAAATGTAAACATTTAATCCTATATTCTACATTTGAATGCATGTAAATGAATTATGCAATGCAAGGATCACTAGGCTATGTACTTGAGCCACTTAGACAAATTACAAATGCCATCAAAATGATTGGGCATGTAAAAAGCTAAAACAACAAGCCAACTACATTAGCCTTGCTTTGAGAAACTTGCAGCTCCTTTTTCCAACTCCCCCTGTATCTAACAGGTGGCACATGCCTGCAACATTTAACAAAGCATAATGCATGCTTTCAATGCTCACTCCATTGGTCAGATATTGGTAGAAGGTTCAACCTCATCTACAGAACAGGTCGTCCTCCCTGGACACTTCAACAGTAATAACTCGGACAACACAAGTTCAAGTTAAGGGGCTTGACATATCTCTATATTCACTATTCACGAAGTTATCAACATCGACATTGGACATCACTCATCCACCCTTTGGAGGGCTCCTCAAGCTCACTAGTTCTCTTATTTATCAAGAAAATCAACCTTGACATTGGGCATTTTTCATCAATGGTCGTTCATCCTCTTTCACCTGCAAGTTAGCTCAAAGGCTTGAGGGCTTATGTACTGTGCAAATTGGTAAAGTTATATGTGGTCATTACTGTGGGGTCATTGTACACGTGTCCACCCTCCGTGTCAACCTTGCTACAATAACGGTGCATATCTTCGTTCTCAGCATCGACCCTGATATAGTGATAACACGCTTGTCCACCCTCCATATCAGCCTTGCTACAGGAGTGCAGACGTCCATCCTCAACAGTCGGGTCTCTCCTGATCAACAACATATTTGTTACACCCGATTATTCTCATTGGTGCAACCACCTTATCTGCTAATATCTCTTCAACTATCTACAAGTTGTTACTTATCTACAAGTAACAACATATCTACAAGGTACACATTATCTCCTATTTGAATTATATAATTGTCTGCTATTATCTTGTTATCTTATCAACAGATTAATTAACAAACAATGGCCCAAGGCCATACTCCACGCTATAAATACAGGTTCTCTCTAAACCTTTAGACACACAATATTCATACTCATATTCACGCCATTCTCATTACTGTTCACCCATGGTGAACACACCTCCGAGGCACCCTTGGAGATCTTTTATCCACTCTCAAACACTCATTTATTCCTCCATAATTGATGTACTTACTTGGGCATTGATAACTGATGTCGCATCACTTCAAAACAAATAAACTACGCTAATTCTGTAGCACATGATTAACCTAGGTTGACTCAGATATACGATCAATTTGGTTCCAACTTCAATTCACTAATAAACAGTAGGGGGATTTTTATCGAACAATTTGTAGGCAATGAATAAAAATTGCGAAAACACAAACTACAATTGAAGAAAAATGTAGAAACTGATAGAATTGATAAGAGGTATTGTAAAACATATTAAAGAATATCAATCCAATTCACCAAACTAATTTTTAACTGTACAATGGCTACAATGGTCTAAAAGCTCCACTTGTTTGATTGAAAATAAATGTTTTATGTCTAAAATTTAATCTAGAAGCAAAAGTTAACTTAATCTTAAGTTTATAATACTTTTCTAGCAAACAATTGATTAGGATTAAATTGAAGCAATAATGGTTTTATGAGAAGTCACATTTGATCCCCCATCTAGCATTTGCATGCCTTCAATACAATTAGTATTATTATTAAAATTAACCAAGAAAGTCCAAATACTTACACGGAAATACCAAAGGTAGTCCTAAGATGGTGCCAATAAAACTTTCAAGCATTAATAGGATTGGAGAATAAAAAAGATCACTACAAAAAAAAATTGGTATTTCCGACGGCCAAAATCCGTCGGAAGTACCAAAAATCCGTCAGAAATGTCGAATTTCCGACGGACAAAAATCTGTCGAAAAAACAGTTGTTGGAAATTTAACCGACGGATTTTGTGTCCGTCGGTAATTTCCGACGGTCAATTCTGTCTGAAATTTCTCACGGCCATTTCCAACGGATATTTCCGTCGGTAATTACCGACGGTCAATTCCGTCGGAAATACAAAAGGGGATATTCTACGACGGTTACCTAAAAATCGTCTTCGTAGGCTGAAGTTTCTAAGACGGTTATTACTATAACCGTCTTAGATTAGTGTCACTTTAAAAAAAGTTGATCTTTTTCACATTCTAAGACGGTTTCCATAACAACCGTCTTAGAATAGTTATTTTTTTTTAAAAATAAATGACACTAATCTAAGACGGTTATTAGGAATAACCGTCTTAGATTAGTGTATTTTTTTTTTTAACAAACATAATAGTGCACAATTTTATTTGTATTTTAAGCTAAAAAAATATTTTTCGTATAATATTACATTTATTTTCAATTTAGGATTTATTCTCAGAGTAGTTTTTTTTTTTTTTTT
>PYAF01004144.1:25720-57003 GCA_007407185.1 Glycine tomentella | reverse complement strand
GGAATTCCTATTCCATGGTGTCAATCCAAATCCGTTTCTAATCCTTTTCCATTGATCCATTTCTTACATCACAAAACCTAAAAAGCTGTCTTCAAAACAGAGCATTCATACTCTGTTTTTCTTTCAATTGAAGAATTGATTCCATTGCAAGGAAGATCGGGGCAAACAGGACTTGAATCAGTTCAGGAGTCCATCATTAATGAACCTGCAAAATTGCAAGCACTCAAAGCGTATATTGACTTTAGAGAGAAACAACATTTGGTTTGGTTTTTGTGGTCCTTTGGGATTATTTTGAGGGGCTTTGTGAGATGATACTACATTGTTGTCCTCTTCCCTGTGTTGATGTTTTAGTTAATGAGCTGTTGGTAGAAGAAATATGACTTAAGTCCAACTCTAGTTCTAACAAAGGAATTCTCTGCTCCTCCATTAGTCTTTGTTGCTTCGTTTAACAAAAGTAAGTCACAAGGAAAGGTTGGTCATGATGAACGCAATTATTGTAAGGAGAATGGTAATTGGAAAGCACAATTTACAAAATTGTTGAAGTCACATCAACAATCTCCATGGCGTCCTCCTTACAATTAGTCAAACCAGAGAAACTTTAAAGCTCGGTCATCCAATGTTGTTGTTCCTAGTGCTGGACACACACATCCAATTCTAATGCCACCTCTTAAGTAGCTGATCTTACAGAACAGATTCAAAAATTTATTATTACACTGTCACATGCCATGCTTCCACCTTAAAAGGTTTGTTTTTCTCTAGTTTGTCAGGTATGTCTTCATCCATTTGGATTCTTGATTCTAGAGTGTCACATTGTAACATCCTCAAAATTATGTCTTGAGTTTATATTTATGATTGAATTATGGAAGTGTGATAATAGTTGGATACAAGAAGAATAGGATAAAATTTATTTACTCACAAGCTGCCCAAAACTGTCCATTTCTGCCACCCGAATTGAGAAATTTATTTCTCTCTCAATTCTTATCCAAATTAGGTGTATGATATATGAAAATAAATATCTAGATGTTTATTATAACATATAAAAATTTCAGATAAATATAGTTTGTGTACTGCTTGCAGTAACTAAAACATTAAGAGATGTTAGTGTGGAATTTCTCAGCTTGCTAGCAACTTTGGAGTCTAGATTAACAATATTATAGCCAGAGTTTTATAACTCCAAATACGGCATGTGATACCTTGTTAGAAATCTTAGGAGGTCTAGTTTAACATAATAAAAGATGAGAATTTATGGCCCGGTAGATCCGTACAGAATATAAAAATAAAATTGGTAAACAAAAGTCAATGTGAAGTCAATAAAGTGAATGAGACAAAATTAAAAACAAGATTCTTGAATAATCTTGTATGACCATCAACGTGGAAGCCTAGGAACTTAAGAGCAATCAGCCAAGCTTGGACAAATCAAATGTTTTCTTCATGAAAGCTCCATTTCCATGTGCTACAAAACAGCCAAGCACAAGGCAAGTCACTCGTGAACCTTCTAGGCAAGTTGGAAGTGGGAAAAAAAATATCTATGTTATACATGGCAGCCAATTAATTAACTTAGGACCAAGAGATAATGTTCAACCAAAAGCATTAAACCAATCAGATTTGGCCAATTGTAAACTCCATTCACACGTGCCCTTAGCCATTTATTAAAGGAATCTTTGCTTTTGCTTAGTCATCATGTACTTAATATATAAAATTAAAACATCTTTAGGTCATAATTACATTATAACCAAACCAGAAATTAATTAAGCTACATCTTAACTAATTCCTTTAGATCCTAACTAGCTTGATTACTATAAATATCCTATCATACTACAAAAAAAAAAAAAAATTCACGTTAAGACTTATATCTCCAAGCTCACTTCCGCGGCCACTTGCCTTCCATTTCACATCTTGCCTTCATTTTTCATTTACTAGTAATCATATCCACTCTTAAAGTATTCTACACATCTATTGTCTCATTTTCTTTTATCCAAATCATCCCAAGACTTTATTCCTTAAAGATATCAAAGGAGAACATCCACCTATTCAGTCAATTACAAATCCAACTCACTTGAGGTAGGCTAGGCTTTAATCTCTAGTTAAGAAATTATTTTGACTAATTTACATGTTTAAGTGTACAAATTTATGATTATTATTTAGGCTGGAATTTCATGTTATTTGAAGGTATTTTATGAGGTGAAAATGTTGATTTAAAACCATAGGATAGTTGATGATTTGTAGGCTGAAATATTAATGATGTTTGGAATTATATTTGCTGATCTTTGGAAGTGATTTTGATGATATTTGGGTTGTTTGTTTATATTTTCATTATGAGACTATTTTGAATTAATTTCTACAAGTAGAGGTTGAATGGTATGTAGATAAATGGTTCAAATGCTTGAGTGATTAAATTTTGAGGATGAAGTAGTAAGGTGGTAGGTGAAAGGAGATTAAGATGCATGCTAGGTTATAATCTTTTATTGTGAAAGTTTGAAGGAATTAGAAATTATTTGAAAGATATATTGTGGTTATTAGTTAGATTACTAACATGATTTTTCTATAGATTGAGGATATTCAATTGTCAAGCCTAAGTTGGTATGATTTTGCTTGAATAAGGTATGGTAGTTAACCATACTTGTGGTATGTATGATGAAAATATTTTCCATGAGGTTGTATGTATTTGCTCATGGATTTTATTATGGATGGATTTTGATGTGATGATATGTTGATTCATGTTTTTGAGTCCAGTACGAGATTTGTGAAACAAAATCTGATACTACATCCAGTACGAGATGTAGGGACCAGGTGCAAATACATGGAATTAATCATGCATGTTTGCGTAAGATGACCGCATCGTCTACATCCAGTACAAGGTGTAGCTACATACAGTATGATATGTAGAGGTCATGTGCACCCTGAGAAAAATTCATTTCATACATACATGTAGTTTGCATAATTATTTATTGTATGGATTCATTTATATTGATAAGATACTAACATACTAACGTGTTTGGTGGTTTAGTTTTGCCTATTGAGAAATTTTATTTCTCACTAGATTTGTTTCATTTTTTTAGATGGCAATAGTGGTCAATTTCCTTGAGGCCCTGGACTGGTGGTGGTGTACGAATGAAGATATAAACTAAGCTGGTGTATGGAAAATACTGTACTTGTTTAATAATGACTTTTGTAACACAGACTGTGGCTACGTATAATATATATATATATATATATATTAGTTCAACAACTTCTATAATTTATACGTTTTAGAATTTTTACTAATATACGCTTCGTAAAATTTAACCCTAATAAAGATATAATATCTAGAATAATTTTAGGTCATTACAATTTTGGTATTAGAGCAGTTCATCCTGTTAGAGCCTAAGGGGAATGGACTGACTATGCTTTTCTGTGTACTTTGAGTGTGATTGTTTGTGTTTGTTGAATTCTGACGCACTTTACTTTATATTGAGCCTGATCACCTCAGTATTTTTGTGAAAGTGAATAGGAATTCATGGCTACTAGAAAAACAAGAGGAAGAGCAACACCACAAGCTGGTGGCAATAGTGAGAAAATAAATATTCTTCATGAAATGCTAGTAGCTATGCAAGAACAAGCGGTTGCTGCAAATCAACAAGCGACTGTAGCAAGTCAACAAGCTGCTGCAACTACTCAAATGATGGTGCAACTAAACCATAATAATAATAATAATCATGGTAGTAACAATAATCATAGTCAAGATAATAATAGGAGGCAGGTGATTGATATAGAATATCACAAGTTTGTTGAGTTTAGGAAGTCTAATCCACCAGTCTTTAAGGGAACCTTTAATCCAGACATGGCTGAAGAATGGGTTAGAGAAATAGAAAAATATTTACTGTACTAGATTGTTCTGATAAACAGAAAGTAACTTATGCTACATATATGTTACAATCTGATGCCAAGTATTGGTGGAATAGTCACAAGCAAATTCTGGCAGGTAATGGAGTAAAGATTACATGGGAGGTGTTTAAGACAACATTCTATGGTAAGTATTTTCCCATATCAGTAAGAAATGCTAAGGAGCTCGAATTTCTTAGGCTTAAACAAGGCAATAGTAGTGTGTCTGAATATATTGCTAAATTTGAAGAGTTAATTAAGTTTTCCTCTACTTATCAGTATAACCCTGATGAGCACTGGAAGTGCATGAAGTTTGAAGGGGGACTGAGGGAAGATATGTTGGAAGTAGTTGGACTCCTAGAAATTAGGGAGTTTGTTGTTCTGATAAATAAGTGTAGAATAATAAAAGAATATAAAAGGAGGTCTGCTGAAAAAAGAGAGCCAAGTAATAATTTTAGGAAGAAATTGGGACCCCAGCCTTTTAAATTTAAGAATAAGTTTCAGCATAGGAAATTTCAGATAGGGCAAAATTCAGGCAGGGAGTGTGAAAAATGCCACAAGATCCATGGAGATAGGCCATGCCTTATAGCTCAACCCTCCTGTTTCCAGTGTGGAAAGACAAGACACCTGGCACAGCACTGTCGTAGGAATATTCAATGTTACAGATGTAGAAAGATGGGACACTATGCTAGCAATTGCAGAGATGAAAATTGCCAAGACACCATACGTCCTCAACAGACTGGAAGGCTTTTTACCATGAATGCAGCAGAGGCATCTCAATCCAAAAATCCCATCGAGGGTAAGTGCAGAATTAAAGATAAAATTTTAACTATATTATATGATTCAGGTGCTACTCACTCTTTCATTTCTTATGACACTGCTATACAATTAGGGTTACCTTTATCTCAATTACCTTATGATCTTTTAGTTTCTACCCCTACTGGTAAACCTATTACTACTAGTCAAATCTGTTTTAATTGTGATTTTCAAATTGATCATAAATCTTTTTCTGCAAATTTGATTTGTCTTCCTTTAACTAGATTTAGTGTAATTTTGGGTATGGATTGACTTGCAGCTAACCATGTATTGTTGGACTATTCAAATAAAACCATTTTTTTATCTTCATAAATTTTAGAAAACAGACAAACCTAATGTCTGTATTGGAACTCCATTATTTCCTGTTCTAGTAAGAATGAAATTCAAGGGTATGTTCTTTTATCAGCTAATGGAACTGAGCCAACTGATGAACTCTTTAATATGCCCGTGGTAAGAGAATATCTAGATGTATTTCTGAATGAGATACTAGGGATACCTCTAGAAATGGAAATAGAATTTTCTATTGACCTAATTCCTGGATCTGGACCAATATCCATAGCACCTTATGGGATGTCCTCTTTAGAGTTGGAAGAATTGAAAAAGCAACTAGATGAGTTGTTGGAGAAGAAATTTATTAGACCTAGTGTTTCACTATGGGGAGCTCCAGTTTTGTTAGTGAAAAAGAAAGATGGGGGAATGAGACTTTGTGTAGACTATAGGCAGCTTAATAAGATAACCATTAAAAATAAGTAGAAGGTTTTTGGTTCTACTTGCTTTGTTCTTTGTCCACAAGTATAACGTAGTAAATTGTCTTCTCGTTTTGCTATATGTGTCTTTCTTGGTTATGGGAATGGTCAAAAAGGTTATTGTTGCTATGATCCTACCACCCAAAAACTTTATGTTTCTAGTCATGTTGTCTTTCTTGAGCAAATACCATTTTATTCACTTTCTTTTGATTCTCACAGCCCTACAAGGTCTGATCTGATTCGTATCGATCCTTTTCCCATGGATAGTGGTGATCCAAATAACTTTGAGGTTGAGACTTTCTGAGTTGATATTGGTACTTCTACAAATCAAGATGTCCCCATGGCTTCCATATAAACTCCCGCAGTTGTTGATCCTGCTCCTCCCGTTATCCTCCACGTGTTTGTAAGTCCACTCAAACACCAAATTTTGTTTATTCCATTTATTCTACTTCTTTTGCTTCTTTCCTAACCACCGTTCACAATTTGTTTGAGCCCTCTCTCAATCTAAGTATATTGCCAACATTCTTGAACATGCTTGTTTTTCTGATACTCAAAGAGTAGACACCCCTCTTAAGCCAATGTAAAATATGTCTTCTCGTTTTGCTATATGTGTCTTTCTTGGTTATGGGAATGGTCAAAAAGGTTATCGTTGCTATGATCCTACCACCCAAAAACTCTATGTTTCTAGTCATGTTGTCTTTTTTGAGCAAATACCATTTTTATTCACTTTTTTTTTATTCTCACAGCCCTACAAGGTCTGATCTCATTCATATCGACCCTTTTCTGATGGATAGTGGTGATCCAAATAACTTTGAGGTTGAGACTTTCTGAGTTGATATTAGTACTTCTGCAAATCAAGATGTCCCCATGTCCAAATAAACTCTCACGGTTGTTGATCCTGCTCCCCCCATTATCTTCCACGTGTTTGTAAGTCCACTCAATCACCAAATTTTGTTTATTCCATTCATTCTACTTCTTTTGCTTCTTTCCTAACCACCATTCACAATTTATTTGAGCCCTCTCTCAATCTAAGTATATTGCCAACATTCTTGAACATGCTTGTTTTCCTGATACTCGAAGAGTAGACACCCTCTTAAGCTCAATGTAAAATATGTCTCCTTTGATGGTGTCCCTTTACCTGGTCTCACTTTGTATCATACTATGGTTGGCAATTTGTTGTATCTCACTATTACTAGACCTAATATTGATTATGGTGTGCATGTTGTCAGTCAATTTTTTGTTTCTCCTACTACAATGCATTGGACAGTTGTTCTTCGCATTCTTAGATATCTTCGAGGCACTCAATTTCAAGGTCTTCTCTTTCCCTAATCTTATTTTTTGGAGTTGTGTGCTTACTTTGATGTATATTGGGCTGGTGACCCCATTGATCGTAAGTCTACCACAAGTTTTTGCATTTTTTAGGAGACTCTATTATCTCTTGGAAAAGGAAGAAACAAGACATTGTCTCTCGTTCTTCTACAAAAGCCAAATATCGTGTCATGGATTTTATCACTACAAAGGTAGTCTGGTTGTGTTGGCTACTCTCTGACATTGGTGTTTCTCTCTCTAGATCCACTCCTATGTACTGTGACAATAAGTGTCATCCAAATTGCTCATTATTTGGTCTTTCATGAGCACATAAAGCATATTGAAATTGATTGTCATCTTATTCGTCATCATCTTCAACATGGCACCATTACTTTGCCTTTTGTTTCTTCAGCTATGCAGATTGTTGACTTGTTCACCAAATCTCATTCTATGAAATGTTTTCATTTTCTGACTAACAAACTCTCGATGTTTTGCATTAATGCATCATGAGTTTGAGGGGGGATGTTAGATAATATTAGATATATTAGCTAAGGATAGTTTAGTCATTTATATATATTACTCTTTTGTGTCTTATATTGTACAACCTTTTCAATTGCTAATGTTATGAAACCCTAACCCCCTTTCTTCTTCTCCACTATGTTTCTTCTATTCTCTATGTTAACATCTTTATCTTTATAGTTAAAAATATAAACTAGTTTCTACATGTGTCACAAATTCTCAGTTTAGTTTCTCTACATAAAAAATTATTGTCATTCTTATATTGTAAATATTACCGATTCGGTCCCTATCATTGTTAATGCCTTTAAGTATTTTTAATTTAGTCTCTATTTGTAGGTACCCTTGATTTGACCCCTAAGAACACACTACACATATAGAGATTACATTAAGAATGCACTACATATATATTGACCAAATTAAGAATGTGTAAGAAAATTAATAGTCAACATATGTTGACAAGAGCCAAATTGGTAATGTTATCATGATAGCAACGAATTTACTAATTTTTTACGTATAAAGACAAAATTGAAAATTCGTGACATGTGTAGGGACCAAATTATATATTTAACCTATCTTAATTAAACCTTTCTGATTAAACATACTTCTATTTGAATTATGATCCATTTATATTGTAAGTACTTGTGGATTTTGTTTCGGTGTGATTTACTGGTAAGTCAATAATTTTAAAAAGGATGTGACCAAACAATTTTGTTTGATATTTAACTTTTTCTATTTACACTCTTCCTATTTGCTAAATATACTTTTTTTTACTTTTTTTTTTAATTTTTATCATTATAAATACTCTATATACTAAAAATGCCCTTTATATAAAAAATTTACAAACCTTATTTTCTATACCCTATCTTATATGTCCAAACCTTTACCAATTTTCTTCTCCCCCTTCTTTGTTTATCAAAAGTATTAGAATTTTATCTTTGTTTCGTTCCATTACACTTCAATCTCGATACCCTGTGTGATCTATAATCAATTTCATTATATCCTTTAATGTCAACATTCTTCGCTATATTTAATTTTGATTGTAGCCCACAACATATTTAATTTCATTATATTTAGCAACATCAGTTGTTCACAATAAGGAACCCTATTTTTTCGGTCAATTGTGAAAAGTATTTTTTGGAACACTATATTCAATATTCTATAAAGTACTTTTGAGAATATTGATTATATTGTGTTCCAGAAAGTACTTCAAAAAGAATGATTATGTTCTAGAAAGTACTTAATAAACCAATATATGTGTGATATTCAATGAGTTTTAGTCATCATTTTGCAAGTTTTTGACTTAATTTGTTGGCAAAACTCATGGAATTCTTTAAAGTGTGATGCAAACACGACAAAAGTTGAAATTTTTTGAGAAAAGCTCACAAAAAAGACTAAAAAAATAGTTAAAAGAGAACTTTGATGAAGAACATGATCGTGCTCTTTAAAAGAATGAACGTGCTTATTCCAGCACATCCATGCTCCTTCCAGCACACCCTTGCTCTGATTTTCTAGAATTGGGAAGTAATGTTAGATTTTTTGAGAATAGTCGTGCCCCTTATAGAACGACCGTGCTCATCAAGAACACTATCAGAACATCCTCAAGATGGTTATTCTCCAAATTCCGCAATTGGACTTTCAGTGACACTATTTTTCGAGAACTACCATGCTTTTGTGTAGCATGATTGTGATCCCTTCCACGTTAGACACTCTAATTCTGTACAATAAGTTGAAGGGGAGGGGTAGATATCCTTTGCTTTGTGTTGCGAAATAGAACTCTGAGGTGAGCTAGACATAGTTTAAGAGTTTCATTGGATTGGGAAGAACGTGAGAAATATTACAGGGACTTTAAACTGTAACTTTTCTTATCCCTTATTTTCCTTATTTTCCTTATGTATCCGAGGTTGTGTATTTGTTTGTCTGTGCCTATGGTTGGCTAAACCCCTCTATTTTAGGATTATGATGTAATATGAAATTGAATCCTAATTTTATCAATTGAATTTGTCTTCAGATTTTTCTATTTGAACTCTTCTTATTTTTTAAATACCTTTTTACTTTTTTTTAATCTTTATTATCATTAATACACTTTATACTAATATTTTCCTTTATATAAAAAATGTACAAACCTTATTTTCTATACCGCATCTTGTATCTCTAAACCTTTACTTATTTTCTTCTTCCTCCATCGTTATTTATCAAAAGTATTAGAATTTTTAACTTAGTTTTGTTCCATTACACTTCAATCTCAATACCGTGTGCAATCTATCATCAATTTCATCATATCCTTCAACATCAGCAATCTCTGCTATATTTAATTTTGATTGTAGCCCACAATGTATTAATTTCATTATATTCATCTGCATTAATTGTGCACAATGAGTAATGCCATGAACCCTATTTTTTTGATCAATTGTTGAAAATATTTTTTGGAATAGTGATTATATTGTGTTTCAGGAAGTACTATAAAAAGAATTATTATGTTCTAGAAAGTACTTTTCCATGATATTGAATAAGATTATGAAATGTTGTTTTTGGAAGAGTGATGATGTTCTAGAAGATACTTTTTAGAATTGATTTTCTTTTGCTTTTTTACTTTGCAATTGCTTTTTTTCATATTCATGTTATTAGGATGTATGAGGTGGTGAACATCGAAAATGTTTTGTTGACAAGATTGTCGACAGAAGTATTCCACTAGTCTTGAAACTACAAGAAAGGGAGTATAAAACCCAAGGGGAAGGGGGAGAGTATGGAAGTACTCTTAGCTTTCAATTGCCTCTCCACTTGAATTGATTTGTGCAACAAGTCCTCCATCTCCACCTGCAATTCTATCACATTGGCTATCTCCTTCTTTAGACCTCCAATGAATCTGGCCATAGTTGTCTCACGGTCTTCTTCAACATTGGCTCTAATCATGGCTATTTCCATCTCCTTGTAGTAGTCCTCTACACTCATGGAACCTTGGGTTAGAGTTTGCAATTTTCTGTGCAAATTCCTATGATAGTGGCTAGGTATAAATCTCCTTCTCATGATAGTCTCCATGTCCTCCCATCTACTAATAGGTCTTTCACCATTCCCGCCCTTACTAGTCAGTTGATCCCACCAAATACTAGCATAATCGGTGAATTCAACAACAACTAGTTTAACCTTTTTCTTTCCTCAGAATAATTATGGCAATCAAACACATTTCAACCTTTCTCTCCCACTCCAAATACAATTCAAGATCGTTTTTACCTTGAAACATAGGAATTGTCATCTTAATGCTCCCCAAATGATTATCTCTTCTTGGTTCACCTCTTTGTCTACTTCCATGACTTCCTGTATCTGAATACTCCTCATCTTCTTCTTGTTCTGAAGTTGATTGTCTACGACTTCTAGATCTAAATGGAGATTGTAATCAAGTTTAAAGCTTGAAATTGTTGATTAAGTTGATTAACAACTTTAACAAATAACTTGAGATCGATTCCTTCTTCTCCACTCATGATTAAAATTGCTGCAAAAATTCTGTTAGAAGTGATTGTAAATGAACAAATAAATATCCTCACACAAACACTCTCTTATGTGTTTACACCCAATAATTTTTTTCACTTGTGTTTCACTCTTTTTGGCTCTTTCCCTCTAATAGTCTCATCAGTCTTGCCTTTTACCACTCAACTTCTCCTTATGAGCTCTTAAGTAAGAACCTTTGGGGTTGTTTATACACGACAAGACAAAACAAGGGATCAATGAGAACTTTGGTGAATACGAAAAAACAGAGGACAAGGAACAAGGAATTTAGGAAAAGTATTTTTTTAAAGGAGAATAAAAACAAAGGAAGATTGATAGAACAAAAAGAAAATAAGACCAATAGTCACACTTTGTCTTATTTTTGAATTTTTTTCTTCGAATTGTAAACAAATGTAAAACTTCCTAGATTTTTTTTCTACTTTCTTTTTTTCCTCACATTTTTTCACAATTTTTTTTTATAATATAAATAAAAAGAGAAGAGAAAAAGATATTGATATTAGATAGAATTCATAAAAGAAAGATAAACTCAAAGAAATAGAATAATGGAAGATGAAACAATAATATAGAGTTAAACAAAAGGGAAAGAACAAATAAAGGAGGAAACACACAAAAAAAACACAAAGGATAGATAACACCTGATTTCAAGAGCCCAAGCTCTGACCAAATGATAAGAGAACACTAAGGATCATCTTGAAAATAGGTATAAAAAAAACGACCTGTCGATAGAACCAACACTATCGAGTTCTTAACCAAGAGCAAAGGAAAAGCTCTCACAAATTAGAAAAACTCTCAAAATTTCATTAATCTTCAAATTTTTCCTTTGGAGAGTATAAGAGTTCCCTATTTATAGGCTAACCTTGAAATGCTATAATAAATTCTCACTAAAATGCATTTACCAAATGCAATGATAATTGCATGCCACTAAATGAAAATAAATAACAATAAACATGAAAATAAATTCCCACTAGCCACTAAATGACTTGTAGCATTCTAGAAAACATTTAGTAAGGCTAAGAGAAAATGAAAAGTCACCAGAAAATTCAGCCAAAAAAATAGTACAAAAATTACAAATAAAATGACAAAAATTGGATTTAGTTATTATCTAATCAGTCTAATATTAATACTCCACCAAAATTGATCAACTAAGCCCATGGATACTTCTTGTCTTGTAAATTGGACTTTCCAAAGTAATTCTTCAAGTTGACAATTTGTAAGAAAGTGACTCAATTAGGTGCAACCCTTAATTCACATTGGTCTTCTTTCTGTTTGATCTCTAGAATCGGACCTTACAATATTTGCTTCAACCTCTTAGTCTTGCACCTCTATCACAAATTGAACCAACCTTACACATTGGGAAAATGGAGTAGCCATAGAGATTCATTGGAAAAATTATGAAATTTTATTGTGGCATAAATTGCACAGAAAAGAAGAGAAATCTTGCACATATGGGTCTTCTTTGCCTTTTAACAGAAATAAGAATGAATAATAGCATGAAGCTTAAGCTCAAAACGTTACAGGAGGGTAGAGCTATGCATGTTGGAGAAAGTATTTTTTGTGGTATTGGAAAAAATAAATTATCCAAACAAATTTTTGAATTTCAAGCTAAGATATCTTATATATGAAATCAACATGCTTAATTACTTTTCACCCAAAAAAAATTACTCTATTACTTATCAGTCTTTCTGTGTGATCCCATGTCCAAACTCTGTTAATTTAATAAAGATTTAATTATATAATTGATTTCTTAATTGACAAAAATGATATGATTGTAGTGTTTTTAAATATTTGGAGGATATAATTTAACTTTTTTATGAAATAGGAATCCAATTGAAGTTTTTTTAAACAATCACAAGACCTAAAATTTTTAATAATTGAGAAACTATTGAACTTTTAATTATAATGAATCAATTGTATAATTAAACCGTTAATAAAAACAATTTCTTTCAAAATTAAATTTAATTAAAGTATCAAATATTTTTTTATCCACAAGAATTAAATAAAATATCAAAAAATTTATAATCCTCATATATTCTCTCAATCTATTGAGGTAGACATCTTACTAAAATTGTTTAATTTAAGCCATCACAGTCTAATATAATAATAACGAAAATAATCACAGTTTCAAAGTCCACACTGATTTAACTTTTTATGGTCCATTAAAATAAAAATTTGCTTCTTATTCTCTGTCTCGTATTGGTTTTGAACATTCATCTCTATGAGAAGCTTTACAAGTAACAGTAACAAAAGTATTTCGAAGCAATATAAACAAACATTAACTTTTTATATGATTACAAATGAATACATTATACATTTACTTTAGTGTACTGTGTACACAAGTGAGTGAAGTGACTCACCTTTTCCTGCTTAGAAACAAACAAACCTCTTAGATGCTTTTAATAATAAAGAACCTCATTAAAGTTTTTTTAAATAATTAAAGTACTGATTCAACTTTTTGATAATTAAAACATCCAATTAAACTTTTAATTGTAATTAAAAAACTAATTGTATAATTAAGTCATTAATAAAAAATAATTTCTTTCAAAATAAAATAAAATTAAAGTACCAGAAGAATATAAAAAATACTAAAAAATTAAGCAATCATAATCTAATATAATCATTACGAAAATAATCAAATTCCACACTGTTTTAACATTAATTTTATGGTCCATTAAAATAAAAATTTGCTTCTCTCTCTCATATTGGTTTTGAACATTCATCTGATCATCTCTATCACAAGCTTTACAAGTAACAGTAACCAAATTATTTCTAAGCAATATAAACAAACACTAACTTTTATATGATTACAAATGAATACATTATACATTTACTTTAGTGTACACAAGTGAGTGAAGTGACTCATCTTTTTCCGCTTAGAAACAAACAAACCTCTTTGATGCAATAATGCAAAAAGATGAGAAAGAGAAAAGGAAGAGGATTTGCACCTCTTTATTCTATTCTCTCTTCCCCCCAAAAGATTTTAAAAAATGACAAAACTAGTGGCCCTCATTCTGTCTGTCTAATAAACTAAATCTTGGTACCTGGCCCCAGAATCTTAGTTGGATTTCTCACAATAACTATATATTACCATCATTTTTCCATAAATGTAATGATGGACACATACCACAAAAGTCAGTTTTGTTTATGACCATTGTAGCAACTTGACCATACCATGATTCTTCACTTTCCATCAAGGAAATTTCAATTGTTAGGTTAAGTTGATGTAATACATTGAGATGTCCGCTGTCCATATCTATGTAGGGACAAAAGTGGTGCTTGTGTATGCTTGATTTGCAATTTGTACATCAACTCCAACGTAACATATGATAACCACAATTAGCAAGATCTCAATACATCAATAAATGATATCTCAATAGATAAATCAGATAAAATTATTATTCTAATGTAGAAATGTAGAATGCTGAGTGTCTTACTTACCAATGATCTTTTTGGCATAATTGAGTAGAGTTCTTACACAGAAATATCTCCCATATTCATGATTCTGAGTTCCACATTCCTAAGATCACGAAGATGTTGTAAAATTTCTTGAATAAGATCTAACCCCTTGTCCCCTTTCCCCAAGGAGCTGATGCAGTTCTTTAAAAACTCTCTATCTGCCTCTAGAGCTTGTAGTCTCTCATAAACATGATCCACATCTATTTTTACATCAAGTTTTTTCTTCTCTAATTGGACCTTTTCATCTGAACTATTTTGCAAGGAAGTAAAATCTAACCCATTACTCATGACCCCGTTTTCTGCTTTTGTACACTTGCTTTTCCTTCCATCTTGATGCTTACCATTTGCTAATCCATTTCCATGAACAATGTAATCATTATGGTCTTGGTGTTCATTTCCATTCTCTTCACAAAGATGTTCTATTGATTTAATACCATCAAAATACTCTTCTTCATAATTCAATGTAATAAGCTTTTCTTCCAGCATCTTGAGCTGTTCTAGAATTAATAACCTCTCTTCCTCAAAGTTTTCCAATGGTTCCTCCAAATGTAAGACAGCATCTTCATGAGTGTTCTGGTTTCTGAACTCTTGATGGCTATAATTACCATTTTCTTCCTTTAAGTCTTGACTCAAATCAATAGATAGTTCATCACTATCTATAGCATTGCTACAAGAGGGAGAAGTTCTGCTTCTTATATGACTTTCTCTTATTGACATCACCATTTCTCTAACCTCATATTCATGAACCTTTTTTCTATATATTTCAACCTCCTTTTCTAGCTCAAGTTTCTCTTTCTCCCTCTTTACCATGAGATCATTCAAAAGCTGCAAAGCTTCCTGGTCATACTCAGATTGTTCTTCCATCATTCTCACATACTGCAAAGCTTCCATCTGCATTGCTGCTTTCTCTTCCTGAAGCCTATTTATCACTGCCATTGTTTGATTTGCTGCTATTGCAGATGCACTCCTCTCTTCTTCTAGTTCTGCATAGACAACATTTAAGGCCTCCCTTTCAGCTTTCAGTGCTGATTTCAACTTCTCAATTGTTAAATCACCACATTCTATATCACACATGACACTTCCTTCTAATGATTCTTCTGTTCCTGATTCTTTCCTTCCAAGCAGTTGTAGCCTCTTGTGTAGCTGATGCAGATTCTCTGCATAAGTGGGTGTATCAGCCATCAGGAACTGTTTATTCTTCCATCTTATTAAGCTCCAAAATGATGCAAATGGTCATTTACAGTTGGCATATTCATAACAAGTGTCATTGTTTTAAATTCTTTAATTTCTTTGAATACCTAATTATATATTTTTAAAAAAAAATGAAGGAAAATGGTACAGCTTATAAATATTACAACTGTAATGAACTTGTGAAAGAAAAAAGAAAAGCAGTTGAGGCTTACCATTATCATCTTGGATAGTAAAAGTAGTAATGCTAGAAGATGGGGCTTCTTGTATTTGTTGACTCGAATCCTCAAGAATATCTTGATCTTGAGTTGAGACTTCTGCTTCTAATTCATCACCCCTCATTTGTGTTACTCCTTCAGACACTGAAGGAACAGAAAAGTAAGTATTAGAACATTGTTTGCACAACCAAGAAAATAGAATAAAAATAAGAACTGACTAGAGTAGTAGACTTATATTGATGAATAAAAGATTGGCACCTTGAGTTACAACTGAACATAATTCCCCATCTCTTCTTTTCATGTTTGCATCAACATTACCATTGATACTTGATTCTTCAGTTGATTGAGCAAATTTCACATCTTGGTAGTTCTGCTCCAAATGTTCACTTATTGACTCAACTCCATTGGCCTTGAACACCTTTGTACACCCTGGATCCGAAAACAGTGACACAGTATCCCCGGAAGTGTGCCAATTCTCAATAACAGGTGCAGATTCCGCACCAGAATTTATATCAAAATCCAAAACAACGTCTTCATCCCCATTAAACCCATCATCCCCCACCTTATATCTATGTTGATTTTCACTTTCTGTAGCAAAGGAGTCACCAAATTCAACAGGAATCAAAAAGCAATCATTACCATGAATGACAAATTCCAAATGTTTGGGTGGAATCTGCTCAGTGTTCTCACTAGTGCAAGCAACTGGATGAGTGGTCTCCTCACAAGGTTGATCATCCTGAGAGACATTCAAAGTTTCCTCTCTAGTTGGTTCTTCTTGCCCTTTCCCTATGCCCAAATCAAGCTTGTAATTTTCACCATACACAGTTTCTTTGCCACCATCACACATAGAACAAACACTAATGTCATCTGCCCCCTTTCCTCTTCCACCATAACCCTCATCAACATAAAAAACCATGCTATTTTCCATGTTTTCTACAATGTTCCGTTCCTCTACAGGATGATCAAGCTCAAAATCATCTCTGCCATGATCTGAGTGATGATGTCCTTCATCAATCTCTGCCTCAACCCCACATTCAGTGATCAAATTCTGTTTCTGGGAATAATCCAAAACCCTCAAAGAAGGCTTGTCTCTAACAAAGTTGACACCACAGCAAGAACACCTCAAAGGCTCCACCCCAATCTCAAGCACCTTGTTACTATCATCAGCATCATGAATCATACCCTTTTGCTGCATCCATGGAAAGAGGCCAAAGCTCTGAGACAAGTCCACAAAATTTGGGTGACATGAAGATGAGCAATCCTCACACATAGTTTCTGATTCAGCCAGTTTCCTATGATTCAAGCAGAAACCCAGTTTGGAAATCTCAAAAGCATGAGCTTCACACACAAGATCCCTGCAAGAGCCCTTGTTATTTTCAGGCTCTATGATGTGATCAATCCTTGTGCACCATAGGCAGGGCCTTTTAAGGCCAAAGTAAATCACAAACTTCATGATCAGATGGGAAAGGAGGGAATTTAGAAGGAGGAGGATGATCAGAATCCATTCAAGGATGGCATACACAAGAACCAGGGTGATTTTGTTGGTATTTCGATGCAACATGGTTGCAAACTTGTTGGTAGCCATGGAAATATTGTTGTTGATATGTACAAAGAAAAGTTACACAGAAAAAGAGTTTTTTTTTTTTTTTTTTAATTTATCAAATTGCAACCTACGAAGGAGACAGAGAGCAAGATGGGAATTTTAAGACAATATGACAAAATTATGTAATGTGTATAGTGAATGAGAGAGAATAGAACAGAAGTAGAGAGCAATAATGGTTTTATTTAGAGTGAGAAAGGTTGCATGAATAGAAATGTGCTTTGAGTCAAAGAATTTTATTTTATTTTCTAATATTATCCTGAAATTTGTGTTTTGGGATCAAAATGACACTTATGCTAGAGAGTGCATAAAGTGATTCAGGACCACTGATGATTTTCTTTTATAGAGCTTGTTTTCTGTAAGATTGTTTTCATCAGATTTTTTAAATTCCTGAGTCCTAAACAAGTTTGGTGAAACGAGAAAATTGTATTTTTATCTATTTTTTCTTCCATTTTCAAACACTTTTATTTAGATTAATTTTTAATTTTATAATATCATATTCACTATTTTTTCTTCTTCTAAAAACAGGAAAAATACATTGTCTTGCATGTTGGATCGTGTGTGTGTGTGTATATATATATATATATATATATATATATATATATATATATATATATATATATAATGGTTGAGATTTAATGTGAAAAAGTCACATGACATTAAACTTGACCATTCATATTTGATAATTTAGTCTTTTCACTCTCATATAAGATATTTTCCTCTTATGATTTTTTAATGTTAAATCTTGACATTTCATGTTTGATTATACGATTCAGATTTAATTATCTCACTCTCATATAAGATAACTTCCTCTAATAAGATATAAATAACCTATTAATAAATATTATTAGAAATTTATTAATTACTTGAATGTACACATCTAAAAAATATTTAGATTTGAAGACTCTTGCGGTAAGTGTGTTTGGGTGGCAAAACGATCAATCAGGGGTATATTTTTCGTTAATTACTATTTGGATGTCGATTTTGAATTAATACCAAATAAGGGATAAGTCAGAAAGTCTTAATCGATATTAGGACTTCTACTTTTTTTTTTTTTTTAACCAAAGTCATAAATATTTTACATTAACTTTTTTAAATTGAATTTGTAAAATATTTTAGGATTTCAGTTAAAGTTTTTTTTTTTATTTACGACTTTGTAATTTTTTCTACAGTAAAAAGTGGTAAAATTTGTTTTTTTTAATTGTAGATAATTTTTTAATTTAATTATTTAATAAATAAATGTATTTTTACCTTTTTAGTTTATTTAATATTTTATATATTTTTATATGATTTTATTTAATATTTTCTATATTTTTTAGTATTTTTTATCTAATATATTTTCTATATTTTTTTTTACTAATATTAATTTTTTTTGTAAATTAAAAATATAATGCAAAAGATTTAAATTTAAATGAAAATATTAAAATATTTTGTTTCTAATATTAACTTATAATCTATCAAATAATATTAATTTTTTTTAAAAATTGTTTATCAACTTTTACAATTATCATATGAAAATTAATAATTTGGTATAATAATATTAATTAATTTTTTTAAAAAAAATTATTTTGTATAGTTACCACGATTATGTGCTTGAGTTATATACAATGAGTATTTTTTTTAAGTTTATTTGGAATTGATTTGTCTATCTCATTATGTATTAAATAAAAAATATATTAATAAATAAATATATCAAAAATTAAAAAATATTAAATAAAATCATATAAAAATATATTAAATAAAATGATATTATAAAATATTAAATAAAATAATATGAAAAATATATACAAAATATTAAATAAAGCTAAAAAAGTAAAATGCATTTATTTATTAAATAATTAAATTAAAACGTTATTTACAATTTTATAATAAAAAAAACAAAATTTACCACTTTTTATCTAAAAAAACTTTACCATTTTGAAGTCATAAAATAAAAAAAGAATAACTGAAGTCGTAAAATGTTTTACGACTACATTTAAAATAAAATTTCCAACGACTTTGAAGTCACAAATTTTATAAAAAAACTGAAGCATGAGTTCTTGGATTTTGAAACAAGATGTATGAGACTCGAAAAATCTTTTTCTCAGACTTTGAAAGCTTTGGGATTAATGAGTAATTCGTAAAATCAATTTTTCTTAATTGATGCAAATGTTCAGACCCAACAGCTTTTTATAGAAAACAGATTTAACTGCATGTAATTGATTAAAACATTATGTAATCAATTATTTTAATTAAAGTAATTAATTAATATACAAAATAATCGATTAAAGTGTTCTTAGCACAATCTAGAAAAGATTTATTAACAATGTAATCGATTAAAATGACCTGAATCGATTAAGGCAGTTAGTCTCAGAATTGAAATAAGCATGTGTAATCGATTACGATTGAGTGGTAATCGATTAAGGCAGTCAGACATGTTTTGTGTTTTTGTGTTGTGTAATTGATTATGATTTGCTTGTAATCGATTAAAGTGTTCTTCATGGCTTTGTAATAGATTACACAAGCCGGTAATCGATTACAGCAGTGCACAAATGCATTTTTCAAAACTTAAACCATGAGAATTTCTTTCTAAATGCAAACATGTAACCTTTTATGCTTTTCTTAAATCATGTATACATGTTTATGATTATGTTTATGCAAGTGCAAGGATCACAAGATAAGCCTCTTGAACAACTTAACAAATTACAAATGCCTTCAATTTAATGACATGTAAAAAGCTAAAATCCTTCAAGCAAAGGGCTTCATCCTTGATTTGATCATCTTTCCAGTTTACCCTGTATCCAACAATGATAATATCAACTGAGATACCAGATGCAATTGAGCAACCACAATTGTATGAATGTGTTAAGAATCATATGATGCGTGGTTCTTGTGGCCTAGCTAACACAAAATCACCGTGCATGAAAGATGGAAGGTGTTCCAGATTTTTCCCCAAAAAATGGCAACCTGCGACATTGTTGACCACGATGGATATCTTGTTTATAGAAGACACAATGATGGAAAATATATTGAGAAAAATCATGTTCCTCTTAACAACCAATATGTAGTGTCTTACAATACAAAGTTGTTGTTGAAATATCAGGCTCACCTCAACATTGAATGGTGCAATCAATCAACTTCTATCGAATATTTATTCAAGTACATTAAAAAAGGATATGATCGTATTACAGCTGCTCTTATGCATGTGCAAAATGATGATGGATCAATTGAGTAGTGTATTGATGAGATTAAGCACTATGTCGATGGTAGGTATATTTTCCCTTGTGAAGCTTGCTAGAGAATATTCTCATTCCATATACATAAGAGATCGCTTGTTGTTGAGAGATTGTACTTTCACTTACCTGGTGAAAATTCAGTCATCTTTGAAGATGATGATGACATTGATGCATTGCTATCAAAGCCAACTGTTAAAGACTCCATGTTTACATCAGTTCATCAAAAAGTTTACATATGTTGGCAAGGATAGAGTATGGAAGCCTAGGAAAAAAAAGGAACACAATTGGACGGCTTAACTGGGTTCCTCCAAGTGTTGGAGAATTGTATTATCTTAGAATGATGTTGTTAGTCGTCAATGGACCAACCAGTTATGAAGATATACGAACAGTAGGTGGTCACTTGTATCCTTCCTTTAGAGAAGCATGTTTTGCAATAGGATTTTTGCATGATGGTAAGGAATACATTGAAGCTTTAAGAGAAGTATACCTGTGGGGTTTTAGGCAGTTTTTAAGGAAATTGTTTGTTACAATGCTTTTATCAAATAGCATTGACATACCACAATATGTCTGGTCTGAAACATCTGCGTTGTTGATAGATGGTATTTTACACGATCAAAGGAAGATCACAAACATACCAGTTATAGTACACTAGCAACATACTTTTCATATGATTCCAACTTTCTGCTAGGCATGGCAACGAGGGCGGTCAAGGCCGATTTTCGTTTATACCACCCCCGCCCTCGCCTCTCAAATCCTCCCCCGCTCCGCCCAAGAAAATCGACGGGGGAAAGAAATTTGCCTCCATCCTCACCTCAGATGGGGGTTGGTTTTCCTCGCCCCGCTCCACCCCCATGAAAATCAAACCGTCACTCTCATTTGTCAAATCATCATCATCATCTTCACTGTGCCGGTGACGGTGAACGCAGTGGTGGAAACGGCCACGAACCCGAAAAACTAATGAGCAACGAGCAAGCCGAAGAGGCAAGACAGGGAGACAACGTAGAAGGCGGGCCAGGTCGAAAAGGCCGTCGGATCTAACCGCGGTGAGAACCTCAACATTCTAGTTGGTGAGGAAGGAGAAAAAGGGAGCCATCATAAGAGAAAAGAGCTTGTTGTAGAAGATGAAGCCCCATGTGTTGAGGGCTTGAGGCTGAGGCTCGTGACCATGTGCTTGAGCCTTAATGTAGACCATCTTGGTGGTGACGGTGATGAGGTAGGCAAAGGCCCAGGAGTAGGTGGTGAGGGTGAAGTCGTAGTTTTTGAGGAGGTACTTTTTCAGGAGCAGCACCCCAATGTTTGACGAGTACGACGCCGACACAAGCCCGATCGTGAAGAGATGGCTCAACGAGAACAACAACATCGTCGACGACGAATTAAGAACAAATAACAATGCTCTCTCTCTGAATTCTTCGATTGATTGTATTTAAAAGCTTCGAGACTGATTTGATTTTGATGAGTGGATGAGAAAGGGAAAATGCGTATGCGAAAAGGAACAAGGACCTCACTGGCTCTGCTTCCTTCATTTCTCTTGGCTTTCTTTTATTTGGTTTTAGCGGGTGAAGGAAAATAAATATTAAACGGGGTAGGTGATGTTACGAGAAAAAAAATAATTCATAAACTCTTTTTTATTTTCCTATAAAGTTTCTTTTTTGTTCTCCTCATTATATAGGATCTTTTCTTTACTGAGTATATAGTATCTTCTTTTTTATTTTAAACCACAGTAATGAGAAAATATTGCCGGGTGGGGCGGATACCACGGTTACCAAAACTACCCCCGCCCCCGAATTTAACAAGCGGAGAAAAATCGAAACTGCACCCGAAACCGATCAACTCGATTTTTCCCCCATCAAAATTGGATCAGGTGTGGACGAGTGCGGGTGGGTGCGGCCCCCATTGCCATGCCTACTTTCTGCTGACCAATAATAACGTGGACATATTGTGCTTTTTTCCAATAGATTTATAGCTTTAAATGGAAGACTTATAAAATTTAGCATTGCTGCACATTGAAGACATACTGCAGTCCAACAGAAAATCATTAAAGGATTATCCAACCATGCCTTTTCCACGTGGTGTAGGACAAACCCATTTACGTAATAGATACATATATGTTGAATAGACATATGACAAAGTTCAATTACAAGCTGATTTTGAAACATACCTTGCCACTCTAATAGGTTAGGTTACTACTATAATTACAATTACCTTTCTAATTACAAATTATTTGCTTGTATTTAACTTTATTTCGTTTCAGATGAGCAAACAACTATTTTTAATAGCATAAGAATGCAGTCAGCAGACAATCTGGTGAAACTTTCTTCCTGTATAGCTATAGAGGTACTGGAAAAACTTTCATGTGGAAAACATTAGCCTGTGCATTGGGTTCCAAAGGAGAATTTGTTTTAATAGTTGCTTCATGTGGTATAGCTTCATTGTTATTATCTAATGGTATAATTGCACATTCCAAATTTTGTATACTTGTGCCTACATTGGAGAACTCAACATGTAGTATCAATCAAGGTAGTGAGCTAGTTGGTCTGTTACAGTCAACAAGGTTAATAATATGGGATGAGGCTCCTATGGCACATAATTTCTGTTTTGAAGCATTCGACAAAACACTAAAAGACATCATGTGTAGCCACCCTGAAGGTGGTTTGCCATTTGGTGGAAAAGTTATCATCTTTGGAGGTGACTTTCGCCAAATCTTACCAGTCATACTTAGAGGCAGCAAATCAGACATTGTTCATGCTACTATTAATGCTTCGTATCTATGGGATTACTACACCATTTTAAGGTTGAGTAATAATATGCGCTTGAATCGTAATTCAGAAACACAAAATGCAGAAGAAATTAACAAGTTTTCTGATTGGCTTATAGCTATTGGTGATGGTAAACTAGGCACTGGTGATGATGGGTTTTCTGAAATAGAAATTCCATATTTATTTCTAATTACAAATTTCAATGATCCTATTGAATTAATTGTCAGCAGCACCTATCCAGACCTAAGTCACAATTATAACAATGAAGAATTTCTAAGCAGCAGAGCTATACTAGCTTCAACAATTGAGATTGTCGACAAAATCAATGCTCATGTATTAAACATAATTCCAGGTGACCAAAAAGAGTATTTAAGCTTGGATTCTGTTAACAGGACATATGCTACAGAAAGTGATGCTTACGAATGTCTTACACCGGAGTTTCTGCATTCATTGAAAACATATGGATTGCCTAATCATCAAATCATACTAAAAACAGGCACATGTTATGTTGATTTGAAATTTGGATCAAGTTGAAGGGCTATGCAATGGTACACGCCTAATTTGGATCAATCATGTTATTGAAGAACACATAATTTCTAGAAATAAACATTGGTAATATGGTCTACATTCCACGGATATCATTATCACCATCACAGTCTCCTTGGCCTTTCAAACTGATTAGAAGACAGTTCCCAATCATAGTTTCATATGCTATAACAATAAATAAATCTCATGGCCAAATTTATGTTGCATTCTCAAGAGTCAAGAGCAAAAGTGGTTTGAAAATCCTCATTCATGACAAATAAGGAAAACCACAAAACATAACTACCAATGTAGTGTACAAAGAAGTATTCCAAAATGTTTAGTATGTGCCTACATTATCTAATTTGTTTATAGAACTGGATTATCATTTTAACCTGCCCAAAGTTATAATTAGCCTTATGTATGTAGGTACCCATTAAAACATTTGTTTGGAACAGAATCATCATTATACCATGGTTTACTCCCTACCAACTCTTTCCTTATTACACAAAATACTGTTATTGCAATACCTAACCAAATTGCAGGATGTCACAGGCATGGTGCATTCTCATAGCAATTACCATTGTATATTGAGGATGTTGATCATCTCTTTTTAGGAAAACAATCATCACAACAAATGAAATTATAGCATTATGTTTGGTATGTAACTATAGGTTAATTTTGTATTAATCTAGTATGCAACAATACTTGGATAACATGAAAATGTTGTCAAATTTTCTTGCAGTTGCACATTATCATTTGTAAATTATTGTCTCCTGGATTTGCTCTTTGATAAAAAAAAAATGGAGTTTTATTTGTAATATAATTCATATTATATGATTTTTTCTGGACAGCTGAAGCACAACAACCAAAGGTTAACAAGTCTGCACAATTGATGATGAGGATATGGATCAAACTGTATAGCTCCACTTTTTGTCACTACATTGGAATATTTTATCGATTACAATATTTATTTATTGTAATGGTTTGGGCGATTCATTGCAGCAATACCTTTAAAACAGGCTAAAGTATCTTTTAGTTCAAATGACAGAAGGTAAGAACCCGTATCCTCATAAATTCTTTGTCACTATGTCTATTGATCAACACATCAAGGAATATAGAGGTTTAAGCAACAGGCAGCACGTCCAGGATGTCTCTGTCTTTGGCTGGTAGTCAGCAGTATCTGTGTTGATAGTTTGTGGTTTTCTATTGCTGTATATTAATTGAAGTAATCTTCTATCTGCATTTCAGGTTCTAAGCTTGTCTTTTATGACCTGCACGGTGTTGGTTGCAAGGTCCAGGTTATGGCTGATGCTAGGTAACCAAAGTTGTTGTTATACTTTGTGCATGTACGAATGATGGTGGTGCTACATTATGTATCAAATTTATATAGATCAATTATTAGACTTCTTACACTTGCAGGAAATTCTATCTCTCCCCTTCTTCTCTTTGCGTGTTAGAAATTCATAACAGCAATTAGATCAATGCGGAATAAATAGGATTATAGGAATACCTCCGGCCATTGCAATGTCTTTGACTGCTACAAGTCTTCTGTGTTTCTTGGTGCTTCCAAGCTCTCTCTTTTCTTACGTAGATGGTGTATGTGAATTATCAAAGCAAGCTTGGGGACAAGGAAACGTGAGCACGTCCCTTTTATAATCCTCTTTCCATCAAAGGTGATTATTGACGTGTTTAATTAGTGGACGGTTTTCTGAAATGTTGCTAAGTTAGTGGACTGAAATCAATTGCCATCAATTGGCATCAATGTAAACCACAATCATTAGTCGATAGAGTTGACATGAAATACTCTACTTTTTTTTTTTGTGTGTGAGGCATGGTGTATTGGGCAATTATCCCATGCTCTTGAAGAAACTTCGCAAATAGACCAGGCGCTTGCCCACCTTCAGTGTATCTACCATAATATTCTCCACCTCTATTTGATCTCACGATCTTAATTTGCTTACCGCATTATTTCTCTACTTCCAATTTAAATACCTTAAAGGCATGTAATGCTTCATATTTATTATTAAGCATATAGAGATACATGTATCACAAATAATCATCTATAAAGGTGATGAAATATCTCTGACCATATGTATCCATGTTTGGATAACAAATATCTGTATGTATGATCTCTAACAGTTCGGTACTCCTCTTAGCACCTTTCTTTGACTTGTTTGTCTGCTTTCCCTTAATGCTGCTCACACAAGTTTCAAAATCAGTAAAATCCAAAGTACCAAGTACTCCATCATCTACCAATCTCTTAATTCTCTGAATGGAGATATGTCCTAATCTTCGGTGCCATAACATAGAGAATCTTCATTCATAACACATCATTTCATGCCAATATTAACATGCATAGCATCATAAGTAGTATCATTTTGTAAATCAACATAAAAAAGACCGTCAAGTAATGTACCATTCCCAATCAGATTAGATTTATCAAATAAACTGACAAATGTCTCAAGAAAAAAAAAGGAATAACCAAAAGGTACGAGTCTTGAAACTGAAATCAAGTTCTTAGAAAAACTAGGAACATAAAAAGTCTTTTCTAATTTCAAAATAAAACCACTGTTTAAAACTAAATTGCAGGTCCCAAGAGCCTCCACAGGTGAACTCATCTTGTTTCCTGAATAAATGCTTAGTTCACTTCCCACTGACTTCCTTAGGCTTTGCATACCCTGCAAGGTATTAGAAACATGGATTGTAGAACTAAAGTCAATCCACCATGTGTTATGATTAACATTAATCATATTAGATTCATAACAAACAAGAGAGGTTGGCATACCTTTCTTCTCAAGCTATTGTTGGAATTTAGGACATTCTTTCTTCATGTGTCCCCTCTTCTTAAAAAAGAAACACTTGGATTCTTCCTTCTTGATTCCATCCTTGGGTGGTATTTTACCTTTCCACTTTTTCTTGGCTTGCTTATGTCCATTCATATCAATTGTCATCAAGGAACTTTCTCCCTTTTCCATTTGCAATCTTCCTTCTTCTTGGACACACATGGTCAACAGTTCATTAATGGACCATTTATCTTTATGTGTGTTATAAGATATTTTGAAAGGACCATATTGCATTGGGAAGCTGTTCAAGATATAATGCACTAGAAAGGATTCTGATATGTCTACCTCAAGAGTTTTCAATTGAGCTGCTATATCTCTTATTTCCATTATGTGCTCAGGCACACCTTTCACAGTATTGAGCCTCATGGATGAGAATCTCATGATAAGGGTGCTCGCCAATGCCTTTTTCGATGATTCAAATTGTTCATCGATGGCTTTCATAAGTGATTTGACATTAGAATGTTGTTCAACTGAACCCCGCATGCCACCAGATAATTTTGTCTTAATAAACATGACACATAAGCGATTGGATCGCTCCCATTTTTCATAAAGGTCAACATCATATGTTCACTATTTTCAGTGATTGGCGGTGGTTCATCCTTTCTTATAGCATAATCTATATCCATCCAACCTAAATGAAGAAGAATCCTCTCCTTCCAAACCTTGTAGTTATTACCACTTAATTCAGGAACATCAGTAAAATTAACAGACTGTATGACTGCAAAATATTATAAATACATGCTTATAATTAAAATTTTGAGACTAGAAAAATTGTACCATGTTCTACCAATGTAAATCATGTTTAAAAATATTATGAATCTACTAACATAAAATTTACCTGTGGGCTAAAATTTTAATTCAATTAGATTTATACATAACTTTATGATAAAACTATCAAATTATATTTCCTAATTGATCATACAAAACATAATAAAAATTCCTGTGGGATAAAACTCATTATGTTACACATAATCAATTACAATTTAATGTCATATGCTTTATGTGATCTAAAGGCTCTTAATATATAATTTAAATAATTAAAAAAGTTGTGGCTATTTCATAATTAATTAAATCATATAGACCAATAGACATTAAATAATTTCCAGAGTCATATTATTGCAATAAACCATGGGCAACAATATTAAACAATTAAGTATATTATTCATCTTTAAGATGAATATTGTTTGTACACTAGAAAGCATACAATGTAAGAATAACAAAATAATTGCAGAAATACATAACAAGAATTTCACACTAGCTCAGTTGGTAAATACACGCTAGAGTATAAAGGTGACCTGGGTTTGATTCATGCTTTGTGCAATTTGTCTTATTTTTGCCTCAGAAAATATATCAATTAAACCAAATGCATGTACGCTAATATAATAAATGGGCACAGGCTTTGAACAGTGTAAAACGACATGTAGCTTAGGTTGTCTTCAACCTCCAGATGGGTCAAAATGACCCAACGGTATCTCTCTTATTTTTGCACCAAAAAATTGTTTTAAAACACAGAAGTTCATGAAATCTTATTTCCTTATGATTTCCAAACTTAATATTCAGCAAAAAGGTCTTAATCATAATCTTGAAATAAAATAAAACAGAAAAAATTTCAAGAAAGTGACCATAATGAAACGCAAGGCATAGGCAACTAAGGCTCTGATACCAAATGTTAGAAATTTAAAACAGAAACGATCTAATCATGCTTAACATAAACCATAACAGCAATTAAATCAATGCGGAATAAATAGGATTATAGGAATACCTCCCGCCATTGCAATGGCTTTGACTGCTGCAAGTCTTTTGTGTTTCTTGGTGCTTCCAAGCTCTCTCTTTTCTCACGTAAATGGTGCATGTGAATTATCAAAGTAAGCTTGGGGACCAGGAAACGTGAGCACGTCCCTTTTATAATCCTTTTCCATTAAAGGTGATTATTGACGTGTTTAATTAGTGGGCGGTTTTCTGAAACGTTGCTAAGTTAGTGGACTGAAATCAATTGCCATCAATTGGCATCAATGCGAACCACAATCATTCCTCTTCCTTATTTTCAGCTTGTAACGGAAAGAGGAATTTAACATTGCGAACATGTTTTGTGTCATATGAAGAAACTTATCCTCTGAATATTTTGTCTTAGGCTAAAACTTATCCTCTGAATATCACTCTTTTTTTTTTTGGAACACTTTAGGCAATTTTCATTCATCTGTGAGGTATGGCATTGTTGGAAATCAAAACCACTTTGAATGATACTAAGAATGTTTTGAGCAACTGGCAACCGTTTGATGAGTCTCATTGTGCATGGACCGATATCTCTTGTCATCTCGGTGATGAAAAAAGAGTTTGCTCAATGTATACAAACAACACATGCTCTTCATTCTGTTACATGAGTTGTTTTTTTTCCACTTTTTCAGCTAACAAGAAGCTAATACTGAGGAAGATTTGTCATGCAATGCATAGTTTCCTTGGTCTGGAAATAAACAATCATTTGGGTTCATTTCGACATTGACACCTTTGTTTTAGCCTGATATTACACACTTGATACTGTAACCTTTCGTGGAAGCTATTATTTGTTTTGTGCTATTTTTTGGATTAGCTAATTTCACTGTTGCCACTCACTGCTGCAGATATTGGTTCTGAAAAGCAAAGAACCAACTAAATCCATCAACCTCAACAAAGAAACTGAGGGATCCAGCAGCAATAGAAGTGAGAACAGCTCAGAGATCAAGTTGCATATCTCAAGGACAACAACTATTGACAGTCCCTTATCTACTCTACAGAGCAACAACAGAACCCTCTTTCCATCTTCTGCTAGACCAACATGAGTGTCTCAGCTTTTCCAAACTACTTCAAGGCCAGAGTGTGAGACAATGAGAGAGAATTTCATAGTTGGTGCATCTCTCATTCTATTAGATTTGTAGAATAAAAAAAATATAATTATAACCAAAATTGAGATAAATAAAAATAAAAACTAACTAATCCATGTTAAATTATATCCTAATATCTTCAATTATTATGTTAGGCATAGGCAAAAACATGACCTTCTCCGTGAGCAAAACAAAGAACTTTCAACATTTAGGTTTTTCTTATGCCCAAATCTATTTATAGGTGTTTAGGTTTTGGTTCTGGCCTTTACATGCTTAACCATGCAGTTGTAGTTGCCTTCCATCCATCAAATGATGCTCCATACCAAACTGGACCTGTTGTTGCTCTTGCCCCAAATCAAATTGCTGTAAAGAGGGTTGTGGTTTTTGAAAGTGTTACTCTTCTGCACAACGTAATCATTATGTGCAATTTAATTAATAATTTTATTTGCCTCATACCATATCCAATATGTAACAACCTAAAATTATTCTAGATATTATATTTTTATTAGGGTTAAATTTTGAAGAATCGTTAGATAATTTTTATTACTATTTTATTTTTACTGAACGTATAATAGTATAAATTCTAAACGCAAGGATAAACTGTTTTATATTACAAACAGCTATAATTCTTGTTACAAAAGTTATCAAGTACAAGCTCTTCCAAATAAAAGTCTACTTCATATTGTTATTTCTATGCCATTAACTAACCAGATCATCAAGGAGATTGAACCCTATTGCCATCTAAAAAAAATGAAACAAATCTACTGAGAAATAAAATTTCTCAGTAGGCAAAAGCTAAACCACCAAACATGTTAGTACATTAGTAAAATCCTCAATATATTCAAAACAAAATCCATAAAATTATGCAAACTATATGAATGCATGAAACGAACTATCCCAGAGTGCACATGGCCACTACATATCGTACTGTATGTAGCTACACCTCGTACTGGGTGTAGACGCCGCGATCGTCTTATGCAAACATGCATGAATTATGCCATATCCGTGCACTTGGGTACTACATATCGTACTGTATGTAGTATTAGATTCTATTTCACAAAATCTCATAGTGGACTTGGAAACAAGAATCAACCTATAATCACATCAATATTCATCCATAATAAAAATTCATAAGCAAAATACATATCATCTCATGAATAAATATTTTTATCATAATATTATACGTACCCAAGAGTATGGTTTAAACAATCATACCTTATTCAAGTAAAAATCATACCAACTTAGGCATGATAAATGAATATCCTCAAGCTATAGAAAAATCATGTTAGTAATCTAACTAATAAACCACAATATATCTCTAAAAAAATAATTTCTAACACCTTTAAACTTTCACAAGAAAATTTATAACCTAGCATGCATTTTAATCTCCTTTCACCTATCACCTTACTACTTTATCCTCAAAATTTAATCACTCAAGTATTTAAATCATTTAACTACATACCATTCAACCTCTACTTCTAGAAATTAATTCAAAATAATTTCATAATAAAAATATACACAGACAGCCCAAATATCATCAAAATCACCTTCCAAGATCATCAAATGGGTTTTCATACATCACTAATATTTCAGCCTATATTACCTATCCTATGGTTAAAATCAACATTTTCTCATGATAAAATAACCTTAAAATGACATGAATTTCAAATCTAAATAATAGCCATAAATCTGCCTAATTAAGCATATAAATTAATCCAAACAAATGCTTAACTAGAGATTGAAGCCTAGCCTACCTCAAATGGATTTGGATTTGAAATTGATTAAGTGGTTGCTTCTCTTGGAAATCCTCTAAGAAATGAAGCCTTGAAAGAAGAATTTGATTGATGGATGAGGTGGTAGAAGAGGTCACAGTTTG
>PYAF01004144.1:11067-25620 GCA_007407185.1 Glycine tomentella | reverse complement strand
AAGCATATAAATTAATCCAAACAAATGCTTAACTAGAGATTGAAGCCTAGCCTACCTCAAATGGATTTGGATTTGAAATTGATTAAGTGGTTGCTTCTCTTGGAAATCCTCTAAGAAATGAAGCCTTGAAAGAAGAATTTGATTGATGGATGAGGTGGTAGAAGAGGTCACAGTTTGTGGAAAGCAAATAGAAAGCAAGGTACAAGGAAAATGGAAATTGGCTTTGGCTTTGGATGCTAGATCCTACGTAAAAAAATTTCCACAGCCCTAGCTATTTATAGTAATTTAATTAGTTGAGTTTTAAGTGGTTCTAGTTAGATTAGAACTGAATTAGGAGTTGATTTGGTTACAACTTAACTAAATCATCATTACTTTGAAAGATATTTTGCTTAAACCTTATCTTGACTTTGATTCTTTTGGTCAAGATTCTTTCAATCATGGAATTTGGGGGCAACTGGCCTCCCTACATGGACTTGGCTGAAATTATCTCATGCTCTAGTTAAGTAGCTGCCACATGGTTAGTTCCAAAGAGTGTTCAAGAATCTTGGACAACTTGTCTTATTCATTGACTTCACATTGACTTTGGGTTTACCAAATTTTCTTTCTATTAGATCACTTAGTCAAGCTTATTCCATGGATGTGGCACGTGAATACACTTCTAAATAGTCCCAATTTGAGCTGAATATTTGATTCCTTAGGCCAAAATTCCAAGAGTTACAAGTTTTACTCAATCCAAATGGTCCAAAGGGTTATAAGCACTTCAACCAGATAGGGTTCACTCATTATTTATTTTGTACCAATTCACCCAAAAATTCTAATTTTCTAGTATGTTAAACTAGACTTCCTAAGCTTTCCAACAAGGTATCACATGCATTATTTGGAGTTATAAAACTCTGGCTATAACATTTTTAATCTAGACTTCAAATCTGCCAGCAAGTTGAGAAATTCCATACTGACATCTCTTAATGTTTTAATTACTTCAAGCAGTACACAAACTAGATTTATCTGAAATTTTTATATGTTGTAGTAGACATCTAGATCTTTAATTACATATATTATACACTAAATTTGGATAAGAATTGAGAGAGAAATAAATTTCTCAATTCGGGTGGCAGAAACTATTTTTGAATGTGAACAGCTTTCAATGGTTTGTTTTAAAATAAATTTTTATCCTATTATTTTCGTATTCAAGTATTATCACACTTCCACAATTCAATCATAAATATGAATTAATTTTGAGAATGTTACACAATATGGTAGCCATCTGTACTAGACAAGTGTAATGTCAAGTCATTTACTTACTCCATTGCAAAACCTCAACTTAAAACACTCCATATTCGACCAGTTTCATTGACACATTTATGACAACGGTCACTTCATATTCATTCTTGGAACTGCAATTGGACCTATAAAATGACATACATAAGTGGTAACTCAAAAGCCACTCCACCCCAGTAGATACTGAAAGACAAAACCACATTCGGCTTCTCCAGAACAACGTTTTTTGTTGTCACGGGCCAGAAAATTGACGGAAAACACCATCACGGTGAGGCCACCAGCATTTTCTTCCTGGTAACCATTTTTAATCTACTACTGTATATATACTTTGGCCCTCAATTCTGATTCCATTATAGTACCCAGAGGAACTTCTTATGGTCAGGTATGGTTATATTTTAGGTGTTTTTTTTTTTCAAATTTTTTTCCTTTGGAGTTTGGCTGAGTCTTATGTTGAGGGATCCAACAACAATAGAATTGATAAAATATTGTTTGTTGCTGCATGTGAGTTTTGTTATTGGAAATGGAATGGGTTTAGTTTGACGTGTGCGTTCTGACATTGTAAATTTTTACGATGTTGTGGATTATGGTGATGATCACGTTGTTATTAACAAGGGATTGGAGTTTTGGGGCTTTTATTGTATTCCTTGGAATGGAAAACGGACTATGCTATAAATAATCTTTGGAAGATACATGGTTTCATGATTTATCATATGTGACTAGCAATATATGATACATAAAATCACATGGGATTCACTCAAGGTTACCACCATATTTTTTGAAACCAAATACAATTAACCCAATCAATGAATAAGCTCTTTACAATAATAACTAGTGTTTTGTATGCAGGATTTAATTTCGCAAGACAAATGACAGACCAAATAAGTTTTTTCTTGGGAATATTCTTTTGTGAGGTAGCAACCTATATGCTCCTTGAGAGGCTAGGGACAATTTTAAGAATTTTAAAAAGGTCATATGTATAGATCTAGCTTAGAAATTCATAATAGAGTAGCTTGAAATTGAATACATTGAATGGATTAGATATAGTTGTATTGGGTTATGTTCCTAATACAAAGTTTGTATTACATAATATGGAATCTGAACAAAGGAATATGCTTTTTCAAAAATTTGAGGATATGCAGGGACTACCATACTGCATTAAAGTATATTTCTAAATTAGTGGACCGAGACATAATTGGCAAAGATAGGAAGAGGTTATACCATTTTAGAAATGGTGAATGTTCTTATAACAACTACTGGTAGGAAGAGGTTCTCTTATTTGATGTCGACACTCAACAGTAGAGAAAGCCTTAGATTCCTGAACAATAATCAATATCATACTTCAAATATCTCGTTAATGTGTTTAAATTGACTTGCCAAACAAGCAATTACAAACAAAATAGTTTAATTTTCCAGGTATATGGTACAATTTCTGACTAGCTAATTTAATAGCTACATTGATGTCAATTATGCTACTAGGATTACACTCTCTATCCTTTGTTCATATTCATGTGTCTGTGCTATTTGTGGGAAAATAATGTAAGTTTCTTTTTTATGGGATGGTGAATGATAGGGTTCTATTGTCCAGAAGCATGTATAAAATCTATATAAAAAAAATATGCTTACCAGATCTGAATGAGGAGCTTCACGATACTCAGCCATAGCCCAGATACCAAATGCCTATCTATTATCTCCAAGATCATTACTGAGTAAGAAACTAATATATGACCAATGCATTGTTTTAACTTTTAACTCTAGATGCCTATTCAGGACACTGCGGACAATTCATATTATTTATAAGTGTTTATTAACATATATATCCTCATATCTATTCCAGCAACTTCATTCAGCTGATAGTGAGCCTGAGATCATGACATACTGTAAGAAAGTAGTGGGGTTGACATGATGGAGTACATATCACCAATAACACTAAAATTCTGATATCATGTAAATTGCAGGAGAAAAATGGAGAACATTATAGTGACAAAGTAACAAACCTTCTCTGCCTGTTCAATCTTTAATAGTCAGATTCCAAAAAGATAGATTATATGACTAAGCAAAACCAAATTACAGTCATTAAGTAGAATCACAAAATATGAAATGAGTCATCATCAATTTATTGTTGTTCGATATTTGTTAGTATTATTACCTATAACTACTATGGTTGAAAAAAAAAACTAATGTTTTTAATTAAAAAGTTTTAGCATAGTTTGCTTTATTTATTTGTTTTTTAAGGGTGACACAATCATCTAATTCATTGATGCTTTGTTGAGAATAACGTAAGTTCACTTCCCATGACTTACATGCCAATTTTATCTAATATGTGACATGCAATTTAATGAATAATTAAACAAAATAGTGTGATAGTTTGTGTTGGTGTCTTTTGCAATTATTATTGTGTTCACATTCATTCATTGGAAATTCAATTTGAAGTAGAAAAAAATAACATTTCGTAATGTTTGGTCTAATTTGTTCATTCATGTGTTGCATCATGCTTTTTCCTTTCAAATATTCATTGCTAAGTGCATATTAATGTATGTTGTAATTGGACATTTTACTTCATTTGTTACCCTTCAAAGTTGATGTTTTAATTTTACATTGACAATTACAAATTCATATTTCTTTTGTTGTATCTGCAACTCAACAAAAATGAATGAAGATCAAGTTAATATGAAGGAAATGGCTGTAACCATGATGCAGATTAATGAGACAACCAATGACTATATCATCACTATGCATGTTACAAACCAGGTTAATTGTTATGAATGTATCATGCATTACACAAGCCCTTATGTAAATAACTAATTTTCTATTGGTTTCTATGGTACATGTAGCCTTATGCAGAAATTAGGAGAAGCTTTGCAATCAAATGGAAAGATCATTTGGAGGAAACATGGCATCTGATTGATGCTCATGGAAATCATCACCTGGTCAAGTACAACAAATACCTACAAAGCCCTCTAATTGTGGCAGGATGGACAATGATCAGATAGTACTACCATCTTGAGGGTAATTGTCAGATTATGTTGACATATTACAGGCAATCTATGTTCTTCATGATTGTTTATAAAACCAGTTTTGAGCCACATGCCTTTCCAAAATGGCATTCCCTATACAGACAGAACCCTATCTCAATTGTCTTTCGTGTCGTGCTAAACGAATATAAGGTTTATGCCAGTGCCTTGGTAAGTTACACATTACTACACATTATAGCATTTTAATCATTTAAAATTAATATCAATCTATACATTTCTAACAACACTTATTGTTTATTTCAGGATGTCCCAAGTACCATGTATTACTTTCTACAGGGCACAGGGTTCACACATCTGAATTTCGAAGGAACAACACAGTGCAAACTTGTCTATAACCATTGGAGAAAGAGTGCCAAAATTGGTGTTGGTTGAAAAGCGTTTGCAAAGGATAAATATCTGAAAGCTAACTTGGAGTTTATCATGGAGTTTTCAGACCTGACAAAAACATTGTCATCTGGTTTATGCATTGATTGCATATATAACAAGCCTTTTCTCCTATAGCCTTCACTTTACCTTAGTTACTTTTTGGCAAAAATATATTTATATAAACATGTTACCTTTTGTAATTAACCTTATCATTCTATCTTAAAGTATTTGAATACCATAATTGTTTCATGGATGATGTTATCTTTGTCCATTGGTTTTTTATTTTCCTGTGGCTTATCATTTTATCTTAAACTGCTTAACCTTTTAACCATTTTGAAACTAAACGTCTATGTGCCTTCATTCCTCATGATGGCGCTTGGCAAAATGGTCTGTCTTCATTACAAAGGTAATAAATGTTTTGTGATTTCATTATAAATCGAAATACACTGCTTATATTCTAAACGTGCATTTGAATGTGAGACTTACCCGTGCGTATGCACGGGTGAAAATACTAGTTGTTACTAAAATGAAAAGGTCAAACCAAAAAAACACTAGTGTTTGCACCCCAAATGAACAATTGAGGGCAGTGGGATGAAATTATAAAAATAGAATGGGCAGAAAAATAACAATAATTGGCAGAAAGATAAAAATACATTGACTCCTTAATTGCTGACGTGGCACTTACGTTTAGTAACTAAAGAGACTATTCTAACCCTTGACTCAGAGGAGAGGTTTGGTGTCGTGAAAGACCCTATCTCCGCAACGTCGCCGTCACCGCACCCTACCTCCGTGCCCAAAGCAACCACCACAACGGCTCCACAACAGCCTCGTCACTGCCATCACCGCACCCTACCACTTTAGCCAAACCAATCACCGCTATCACCGCACCCTACCTCTGCAACCAAACCTCGACCTATCATAGCATATAATATCATCATTCAATTTCAAATGGGAGACTGATTTGGTGACTGAAAGCATAAACACGAAAGAATTATCCACTTTGACACAACCAAAACCCTTATATTCTTCGTCCATTTCTGCATTTCATCAAATGTTTCTTTTTTCTTAAGCTTTGCTTTTAATGTTGTGTTTTATTATTGCAATATATATATATATATATATATATATATATATCTTTTATGAAAATTAAATCTGGGTTTTTATTCGGATGCTCACTGGGAGGATCTTTTATGAAAATTTACTTGGACTTTTGGTTTGGGTGGGGAATGTTATGTGAAGGGTAGGATAGGAACAATATATGTGGGTGTGTTTTGAACCTGAGGCGCATCATCTAATTAACGGTTAACCATAAAAAAACTAACAGTCAACGCATCCTAATTAAGGACAAACCAAATTTCCAAATTTTGAAAACAAGGGGGATCAAATGTCCAAATTAAAAACTAAGGGGGACCAAAATCCCAGATAAGCAAAAATAGGACCAAATGTGCAGTTTAGCCTATTATAAAATGATTGACACTATGACTATGTTATCTCCATTGTACATTTCATTCTAGAAATCATCTATCTAACAAAATCCAGCTTTAAATTGCATCTCCAAAATAAATGTTCCTATATCTTCTTTTTTTTCTTCTTTTCTTTATAAGCAAAATAATGTTCCTACATCAAGCCAGTGCTTCCAAATGGATTTTTATTATTAGGGTGAGAAACAGGATTCACAGGAAATGAACCGTATCCTGCATCCCCAAAGGGATTTGCTGGGCTCATCAGCAGATGCTGCTGCAGTGGCTGATATGGTTGGTAATGAAGGAATGGATTTATATGCTGTTGTGCAATGGCTGCCATTTGTACGGTCGACGTGGGAGGGATGCTACTTGATAAAGCAAAAGGATCTTGCACTTCAAATGGATTTGGGGCTGGCACTCCATATACTGGTTGCTGCGCAGACCTATATGCTCCTTCATCATATAAGCTGCTAAGGGTGAGAGAATCCAACCCACCAGCCTGATATTCAATGAGAAAATGATAAACACAGCTGTTTTTAATCAAACAATCTAGCATATGAATAACCAAACAATTAACTCATGATTTTGTTTAAGAATCATGAAAACAAGTTGCATAAACTAGTAAGTGCTAATATGATTTCCAAAAGGAAAGGAAACACCAGCAAATCACTTGAATATAGAAAGTAGTACCCAAGACTGGGACCTTAACAACAGAGAAAACCATTCGTAACCTGATAAATGATGTTACACAATAAAAAATAAAGAACAGATCTAAACAACCTTAAATATAATTAAATAAAACATACTCCTTAATCCTTGCAAGTAATGCATATTTATGCCTTTTAAACAGTACTACAGATCCTACACATCTTGAATGTAAGCAGTGTACACTACTACGACTTAGGCAATGTGATCCCAGCAAATAATTTCCTATAGATGTCATTTTCAACGATCCAAACTGCTGAATCATGAGACACTACTAAGCTGATCAATCATGAATGCTAGGTTTTTTGAATTTATTTTTGGATATTCAGCAGTATAAAATTCAAAAATTAAAACAATAGTTTTAAAATCATATGATGTAATCTTGCAAGACAACAATAGGAACATAAAGTAAATTTTTAATAATATAAAATTTCCTGCATATGGTCTAAAATAACAACATTTTTAATCCAACTGAATTTAGTGAATGGCTATCAATTGTGTAACTTTGATTTTACACTAATGTCAATTAATGCTAGACCCATGTTTGGTATCTGATTATTTCTGAGAAATAATTGCTTCTTTTTTTTTTTTTTTTTTGAAAAAATTCTTAGGAAGCTAGTAAATAGTAAGCTGAACTAAACACTCACTAAAAATATAAGAAGGACCTACCAACTGTCTCTCATTGACTGAAGAAATATTGGTACTTGGAGTGGAGACCAGGGCAAGCTCCCATCCAGTTGGATCAAAATCTCTTGCCTTAGCACCACTTGAATCTAGAGCAGTACTTCCTATAGATGCACAAAACAGCATACATGAGAAACCATCAACCAAACCTCGCTAAATTGAATAAGTTTGATAGCTGAGAAACAAAATCTCACCAGTTTCAGTGGGGACTATGGCTAGGGCAAGAGCATTTCTTTCTTCTATCAAGGATGCATCAGGTGTACTGTCATTCAACCCAAAGAATGAAGGAAGTTGTAGAAAAACATAATCTGACATAACTGAACCTTGGATTAAGGTTTCACCAGTAAGCCTCCTGTTTCAAAATTGTTGCGAGACTGTGGAGGAGGAGCAGGTTCAGAATTTGAGACAACATCATCAACAGGCACTGATGGCTCCTGTTCTTCAGAAGATTTATCATCTTCTATTGTGGGAACATCTGGTCTGTAAGTCAACAATAACTGTTGATAAAGAAGATTAGTGATCTAGAACCTAAACCAGAAGCAAAACCTTAAGGAAAATAATGCATTGATGTCTGGAATCTATCAATCAAAATCAAAATAATGATAAAGAATAATCATGACAATTATTTTTTTATAAACAATGAATAATGTACTTACCAATGGCTCACTTGGAACTGTAACCACTCGTGGTGCCTCCTTTATGTATTCTTCCATGGTTACAAGAAATGATTGTGGTGGCTAAAAACATCAAAATGTAAGCAATGAGAAGAAATTTAAAACGAAACAGAGAACTTGTTACACCAAAGTGATGCAATAACAGACATATACCTCTCTTAAAACAGGAAACTGAAAATTCCTAGCAAGTTCCAGTCTTTTGCATATTTCATAGAAATCAGAAAGACTTTCCGCCTGTAAAAATTTGGGCATCTCAATACAAGCATCATGAAAATATATTGCAAAAGCCTAATGGCCTACTCACCTGCTGACCCACACGCTTATAGACATCAAAGGCTTTGATAGCTTCATGTCTGGCCATCTCAAAAAACTACAAGGAAATCAAGAAAACAAGTTATCACTTACAATATAGCACAAAGATTTTATTTAAACTTGATACTGTAGCATAGGCAACATATGTTTGTTTACCTTATCAACAAGATTGATAATGCCATCATTAATAGCACAATAAATTTTAAAGCTCTCTTTCAGAACCTAAAATGATCATAACAATCAGATCAATAACAAGACTAATAAATTCAAAAGCCATCTAATATATAAATTTTGAAAAGTATATAACTTCAATATACACAAACAAATGTTACAAAAGAAAACCTTACCACTCAGAGGGTGATCAGTAAAACTATGGGAATTTACAACTACAAATGAGGGATCATTACAAACAAATTGCCACCCTCTGTTGTCTATTTTTCTAAAACATTGTGTTTGAAGAAGATGATTGAAAATCAATCTGACATTACCCAGGACCAAACATGAAGAAGGATTTTACCAGTACTGCCATTTTTAAGGAAACAGTAAAAAGTTTAGATGTGTATGTTTTCCCAGTCAATGCTTGAATTTCATAGCCCAACAATTTACTTTTCCATTGTTGTAATCCACATAAACAGAAACAAAAGGGGAGGCGTTCCGCAACTTATATGATCAAGTGATCGACCAAATTATGTTTCATTCAACTTCAAGATGATTTATCATAATTTCCCCCAGACTAGTGGTATGTAAGATTTCTGATAGATATCTATTACAAAGATGTCACATTTGAAAATTGTTTTACATAAACAAACAATTTTTTTTCCTAGTCTATCTGAAAGTTCCAAATGAATAGCTTGGCACAATACATACCAGAGCCAGGGCATATTGTATTACATAATTGCTAATAGCTGCTCCTTCTGGCTGAAAAGTTGAAGCACAATCAGTTAGTAATTATTTAAAAACAAATATAATACTGATAGAGCAATATTTGGAAGAGAGAGGGAGAGACAACAAATATCCACAAGGTTCAGAATATTACACTACATCCAACAAGACAATAGAGCAGCTGCTGCAAAGCAGGCAATTGCTCCAATAGCTTCTCACCATTCAAATCCCTGGTCCTGCTGTACCCCTGCTCGGAGAATAAACATGAAAAATTCTTTGAAAAAGTTCACATGATGAAAGCAACACATTTCAAGAATTACGAAAACTACTTTAAATTGAATTACGACCACCTGAGGGTTTTGTAGGACCCCTTTACAAGTTACAATAGGCATTATTATGAACTTCTCAATTTTTTGATTGATTAATACTATAATTCTGTCTCTTCTCTCCTTTCCCTTCCTCATCCCTGTCCTAATTTTTCCTTTCAATCCTCACTTTTCTATTTTATAATAGGTACTGCAGCCCCCCTTACCCACAAACCATTCACTAAATGAGGATAACAAGATCAAACTATTTGATTATTTCTATCTACTTCCATTCTTATATTGTATACTAATATGCCCTGGCTTTACTTATCCTGCATCACTCGCAAAAAACATCATAAATTTTTCATTTAATAGTAATTGAAACAAATTCAAAAGGTACTAGTTGTGTCATCAAGTATCAAGGTTCATGAATCAAATTAAGTGTTAAAACAAAGAAAATGCAACATAAGTATAAAATGCACAGGATTCTTCAACTATAATCATAGGGATGCAACAATTAAGGATATAATAATATAATATGCACAGAATCCCTAAATATTAGCTATACAGATTTACATAATGACAAGATATTTAACAAGTATAAAATAAATTGCCATCACATCCAGCAGGATGGCCATGTCTATAAGATTTCTATAATCTATAATGCTAAATGACTATTGGCAGATATCTATAAGTTTGGCCAGCAAGCAACAACCTACAACTCTAATATAATATCACACAAAAGTATAATCACAGCTTAATGAAATTACCTTCCCATTCACTTCATTGTAATAAATCTCTTATTTTATCCAAGAGAGAGAGAGAGAAAATTACCTTGTCCTCCCCAGCAACAGGCTTAGGTAGACGCTCAGCTTCAATATCATAGTTCAGAACCTGGAAACATTCGAGTCTTTCTTCCAAATATAATGCATAAGTACGTACCCAGGCAGAACAATCCCAAGCTGCAAGCACATGACATCTTACAGTCGAATTACGCAACTCAATTTTTGAACCAAAACCATCAATCTAAGATAATTTGTTAGAAGCTTCAGCCCAGAGTTAACAAGACTGTTAAAAAGGACTAAAATGATCTACTAGTCCCTATAATATTTGGGGATTTCCAATAAGGTACTTATACTTTGAAAGTTGGTAATTAGGTCCCTAAAATTTCAAAATTTTCTAATTGGGGTCCCTTCTGTAGTTCTGTTAAAGAACTGTTAGCAGTAAGCTGAATCCAAGGAGCCAATTATAAATTTACTGGATCCCCCATACTTTAAGAGTTTTCTAATTGGGTCATCAAATCTATCTTACCATTAGAAATTTCTAATGATAGCTATAAGGAACTTGTCAAGGATCAACATTCCCAGAAGTTTAAACTGTTAAGACTCACGAATGATTTTACAACTCAAACAACCCTCACCTTAAGACCCATTTGGGCTAGAAGTGTGAACTATGCACTGGCCAGACCAACCTAATAAAATTTACCTTTCAATTAGAATGATGGGGCATGTTGGAATATCTAGAAAATATTTCACAATATGTTGATTGTATCAAAATTATTTAGCATATCTCATATGATCTCTAAATAGTGGTTTCATATTTCATTATATCTCATATGATCTATAAATAGTGGTTTCATTTACTCGATATCATACTATTCAAAGTCTGTTCTCTCTTTCCCTATCTTATCTCAAACCCAATAACACCAACAAAAAAAAAAAAAAGGATCGGACTCCTCTCCACTTGGTTAAAAAGGCATTGATACCATGTAAACATCTAAGGTTGCATTTGAGTAAAAAGCTAAGTTAAGCTATTTTTGAAGCTCTTATATCAAATGCGATTATTCATAAGCTTCACTCTGAAAACTTACTAAAGTAAGCTACAAAAACAGCTTTTTTTTAATAAGTTTCTCTGCTAAGCGTATTGAAATAACTTCCAGAGTTTATAGGAAGGTCATAAGCCTAAATAAGCTCTTCCAAACAACCCCTAAGTCTCCCAAAGCTTAAGCTGCTAGATGACAGCTCATGAATGATTTTATATCTAACAGACCTAATTAGAAATTTCTTAGACTCTGAACACAATTACAAACTTCAATATATAGAGACCGAATAGAAAATTTCAAGACAGTAAAGGGACCTATAGATAAATTAAATCTAAAAATATCAAGACAAGGTTATAAAATTAACCAATTGGGCTAGAATCGTCTTTGAAATTAGAAGGTTGGAGTATGCGTCCCCTCTGTGAGAAATTAAGAAATTCTTCTCTAAGAGTAGGATCACCCTCCCTCAACATCCTATGAATGACTATCAATGTTTTCAATGCCACCTGTTAATAAGACCAAAAAAAATTGAAATATAAGCATACCTAACCATTAGAAAATTATAAGCTATATAATTCACTCAACAAGCAACTATTGAAAAAATATGAGAAAAAAACTTTAAATTCATTGCAAAGCACAAGGTCAAAACCCATTATACAAATTACCTATTACCTATTATTTGACCTGGCGAGCAATACAAGTAATATTAGATATTATATTGATATCAAGAATTCAAAACTCCTTCAACAACAACAACAAATATTCTAATATTCCAATAGTCAAAATTTGATGCAATATTCAATTAATTTTGAGTTTCACAACTAACTATATCATGGAAAAAGAAGCTGGTCACATTTACAACCCTAGGAAGAAGAGTGAGGTTTTGCAGATTTTGAAGTATCTTAGATCGAGGTCTTTCAATCTCAAAGTTTTCTTCAATCTTCCTCCACCCTTTATTGGTCTTTTCACCGGGTAGAAACCACTTCTCCTAAACAAATTCATTCACAATCTTATATTTTCTTGTGTCCCTTGCATCCATCACAACATTCTCATATCTGTTATATTTAAGTTTTGCTCTTTTTGGTACTTACTTCCCAGCCCTCAGTACCATAAAGCACTATTCTTATCGTTGTTTGGTAAAATTTTGAGTTTGATATATAATCCAAAAATTACGCCTGGTGCATTTCTCAATTTGATCCACCTAACTCGAATCCCAAGCACTGCATCTCCCTCAATCCCCATCACATTTAAGTTAAAATAAAGATACCCCTAATCTCCCTGTAACACTCTAGGCATCCTCATAGATAACCTCACTACCTGAAATTTCAAAGACAAAACCAAACTGATTTTCTGATATACTGATAGGGAAGTGGGCTCACAGAAATATTACAAAGCCAAGAAGTGGTCCGGTCCATTACAAGTTTACCAACGGAGGTCCAAAGCAAAGGAGAGGAAGGATGCTGACGTGTAATAGTTAGTTATGATAGTAGTGGAATGTGCTTTCGGGTGTGGTGCGAGATTTTGTTTATTATTATTGCCTATATAGCTTTGCAAGTCCAGGAGATTAGAGTGTGGAGAAATTACATTGTCATTCTACAGGTGTAGAAGGGGCTGGGGAGTTCTTCTCCATAGCAGGGGGGGGCCTTAGTGCTCATTTTATATTTTTCTGCAATGTTGTCTTTTCTTTTACAGAATTAATACATATTACTCTCTTATTTCCGATAGGAGAGGTTTTAACCCTATCAATTGGTGCTCTCGTTGAGAGTTATTTTTGGAGAGAGTAGTGCATGCTTACCAGAATGACTTCTCAGAAAATTGATGCCCTGGACTCAAGAATGGCTGCCGTGGAAGCATCACTCAAATCTAAGGATGCGCTTCTACGAAACCACGACGTAATTGCTAAAGCTCATTCGAATCAGTTGGCCGATCACTCCGCCTAGCTGGGTTCGATCATCACCAGTATAGCCGAGATTGCAAGAACCTTGTCGACATTACAGGTGGAGATGCGGGAAGGTTTCCATTGTCATCAATCTTTGATGACCGCAAATGTGACTCTGGAAGACGTGGAAGGAAGTAGAGTTTCGAAAGGGAAGGAGGTGAACCTGATGGTTGATTCTGAATCACCAGCGAAGGAGAAAACAGTGAAGGACGATTCCGATGAATATCGATTTTCAGCTAAAAGAATCGAACTCCCTGTATTTTCAGGGCTTGATCCGGTAGGGTGGGTAGCCCGAGCTGAAACGTATTTCGCAGTTTAATGAACACCAACGCACATGAGAATCCAATATGCTCAGATTTGCATGGAGGGTTCCACTTGACACTGGTTTAAGGTGTTGAGAGAGTCCGATTCGCAGCTGGATTGGGAGAGGTTTAAACGTGCTTTGTACGATCGATATGGTGAGAAACATTTTGGAAATCCTTTTACTCAGCTAAAAGGGTTTCTGCAAGGGGGTACGGTGGATGATTATGTGGAAGCGTTCAAGATGTTAGCCGCTCAGATTCCTCCAATGGCTAATGACCAGTATATGGGATTGTTCATTGGTGGGCTACGGGACGACATTAAGTTCGAAATCCTTTCCCTGGAACCTCCAAATCGCTATCGATTGACCTCTATGGCCAGGAAGGTGGAGCGCAAGTTGCAGGGAGGAAAGGTGAACTCACCGGCGCGCGAAGGAGGGCATTTCCGTCGGAAAGTGGTTTCAGTAGCTTCTGATGGCAAAAATTTAAAAATAATATTATTTAATTAATTAATTAGGAAAAGGGGGCTGTTTGGGGAATAATTGGGCATTTGGGGCTGCCAAACACGCCCTGCCTGGGCGTGTTTAAACACGCCATGGCAAGGCGTGTTTGGCCCCCAAATGCCTATATATTCCCCTTGAAAATGACATTTGCCATTTCGCGCCTTCTCTCTAGAATTAGGTCTGACTTCTCTCTAGATTTCGGGTGCTGAATTGTCTGAAGCGAAGCCCTGCCGAAATCGTAGCGCTGCCGACAAGTAAGTCCATTTAACTGATTGTGCTTGATATTTACTTT
>PYAF01004143.1:2038-12650 GCA_007407185.1 Glycine tomentella | reverse complement strand
ATTACACAGTATGCTAGATGATATACATGTGTATCAAACCATGCATCGATTTAACAAATATTGGATTACATCATTGGTTTCGGTTTATCATTCAAGTGTCCAACATAATGTAACAACATCCACTAGCTAAAAGGGAAACATCATTCCAGAACAACATATTCTCTTGTTAATCTCGTGAAAGTGGTATATTTATTCATTCAACTAATCCGTATGGGGTTTAAACCCTACAAACAAAAAATACATAAAATAAAAGTTTCCTACATTTTAAACCCTATAAACAAAAAAATGTCAAAACATTCAAAATATATCCTGAGACAAAAGTCCATACGGATTGGCAATCCGTAACATTCATACGGATTGGCAATCCGTATGGATGTTACGGATTGGCAATCCGTACACCCCTCACGGATTGGCAATCCGTACGGTCTTACGGATACGACGGATTCTTACGGATTCACATTTCTTCTACCGGATTGGTAATCCTTATGCATTTGGCTGGTGTGTGTTAAAAATCAAAGAGGGCATTATTGTCATTTTATGAAAAATGCTGGATGTATAGGAAATTTGGCTGGTGTAGGAAGTTAACCCCTCCAACCCATTGTCAGTAGCTGACAATAAATTAATGGCCCATGAAAATATAGTATTCACACCATTCCCTCTCCTTTTCTCTTCGCTTTTGCCTTTTTTTTTAAAAAAATGATAAAATATCTTTTTATGAAAAATAGTTTCCCTAAAGTAATTTTATAGGAAAACTTACATCATTAATAATTTTTTTACACAAAATATCATTAATCAACTACATAACACTTTAAATGCGATTTTAAAAATAATCACAAAAGTTACTAGTCTTAAATGTGATTTTAAAAATAATCACAAAAGTTACTAGTTTTTAATAAAATGATAATTTTTTATTAATTAATAGTATAAAAATCTTTATTAAATTAAAAACAATTCAATTTACCAAAAAACTGAAAAAAGAGAGAATAACTCATCGTCAAAATCTCCATTTCAAAATTATTAATTAAGTTAAAATAATCTATTACTAATTAATCTATACATTCATTAATAGAACCATGAGTTGATTGAAATAATATATCATGATCTACATAATTCATTAAGGGGTTAGTTCATTCAAAACTACATACTACTAAAACTTCAGAAAAGTGAAATTTTGGAAATTTGTAAACCGAAGTTGATTCCATCTATATTGCTAGATCCTCAAAATTATTTCATGCAAGGCTGTTGCAATGAAGCTTGTTCATAAAAGGAAGGTAAAAATTCCCATCGTAGAAAAGTTACAGGGCCGTTATCTATCTACAGAACGCATGACAGCAAAATAGATTTGCTGCTGCACAAAGTAGGACATGATATATGTGCAAGAGCAAGTGAACAGAAATTAATTAGTAGACTTCGACATTCCATTGTTTTGCCTTCTTCAATTGCCTCTTTTACTCAATCCAATTGATACCTACAGCACAAAAGTGAACTCAACATGATGAAACAAATTTCTCTGATTCTTGGCTAAGGTTATGTTTGGATAATTTTGTTCATAAATACTTAAGGTAAAAGTAAAAAGGTTAACTGAATTGAGCTTCTTCCATAAGTTATAATTAACTTATGCACTTAACTTTTATATATTGAAGCTCTTTCATTTGATTTATTCAAAAGTTGAAATAATAAGTTAATTTTAACTTAAGAGAAAAATTCAATTCACTTTAACTTATTATTTGATTCTCTTATAAGTGCTTGCGAGAAAAAATATCCAAACTGGCCCTAAAGATAAGTGTTGTTACCATCTTTTGCAGCCACTGACATCATTATGTCATGATTGTCATCGATTCCCTTTTCCATTCCTTTCAGTCCACACATATAGACAAAAGCGTTATCTTTCTTTAGTAGTTCACTATAACTCTTCTGCATATTGAGACATTCGTGTTTGGATGTACATTTTCTCTCCTTTTTCGTTTGTTTGCTATCTGCTCACAGCAATGCTTAGGCTAGTATCACACACACACACATATATAACAAACCCCATGGCCAATAGCATTATAACTAAGTTCAATAGAAATTCAAGCCATTCATATTTGAATCAACCGTGCAAAACTCAAGTTACAGTTCATTGTTAGTGGCTATTATCTTTGGTACCTTCTTTTGTCTTGTTCCTACAAGGTGTTATTGCTAACACTATGGCAGCTTCTAATTCCTCACCAACAAATGAGGAACAAGAGGCTTTGCTTCAGAGCAGATGGGGAGCAGGCCCAAATATCTCAGAATATTGTAAATGGAATGGTATTGTGTGCAATGAAGCTCAAAGTATAACGGAGATTTCAACTAAGAAATATTTTAATATTCCTCCAACTGAAGCTCATATTCATAATTTCAATGTGACAACATTCCCTAATTTAATCCATCTAGACCATAGTGGATTTCACTGGATTGAGACTCAAAAGGAAAAATCCCCACTGAAATAAGGTTTCTTAAAAAGCTTATCTATCTTGATCTGTCCTCTAATTGTCTTCAAGGTGAGTTCTCTTTCTAGTCTCACTCAACTTGAAACACTTAATATTTCTAACAACTTTCTTACTGGTGTGATCCTCCTACTTTGGGTCATTTGAAGAATTTGACTCTACTTTCCCTTAACTCAAACCAAATTCAAGGCCACATTCCAGAACAACTAGGGAATTTAAGAGGGTTGGAGCAGTTAACTCTTTCAAATAATTCACTCAGTTGTTCAATCCCTTCTACTTTAGATCACTTGATCCATCTCAAAGTTTTGGATCTTTCTTATAATAAGATTTTTGGTGCTATACCAGAGGGGGTATCTGCACTGACAGAACTAACAAATGTTCAACTATCTTGGAATCAAATATCTGGTTCCATTCCATCTGGGATTGGACAAATCCCAAATCTCAAGACTTGGAATTTTAGATATTTCCAACAATAAGCTTGAGGGACCTATTCCATATGGTTTTCTGAACCATTGTAGTTATGTGCAGCTAAGAAACAACTCTTTAAATGGAAGCATTCCTCCTCAAATAGGCAATATTTCATATCTAGATCTTAGTTATAATGATCATAGAAAATATACCTATGGGACTCTGTTCTGTGCCTTACCTTAATTTGTCATACAATTCCTTCAATGATTCAGACCATAGTTTTTGTGGTTTTCCAAAAGAATCATTAATTGGCAATAAGGATTTCCAATATTCATGCTATTCTCAGTCGTCTGGAGCTGATATGTCTTTAGTAATGATAATTGTCTTTTCTACCTTCAATAGCATGGTCTTTTCAATAGTCCTTGTATGTTGGGGAATTCAAGTTTTCTATCCCCCCCATAATGAGTTTGGAAATGGGGAAAGAAGAATGAAGACATGCTTTCAATTTGGAACCATGATGGTAAGATTGCATTTGATGACATAATTAAAGCCACAAAAGACTTTGATATAAGGTATTGCATAGGAGCAAGTGCTTATGGAAGTGTGTATAAAGCACAACTTCCCAGTGGCAGAATTGTTGCACTGAAAAAGCTTCACAAATTAGAATCTGAAAATCCATCCTTTTACAAGAGCTTTTGCAATGAAGCCAAGAGAAGTTCGCCATTATAACATCATTCGACTTTATGGCTTTTGTTTGTGTAACAAGTGTATGTTTTTGCTGTATGAGCATATGGAAAGGGGAAGCTTATTTTATAACTTGTCTATTGATATGGAAGCTCAAGAGTTGAATTGGAGCAAGAGGATAAATATTTTAAAAGGGATAGCCTATGGATAGCTCACATGCACCATGAGTCCATGACTGTACTCCACCCATTGTTCATTGAGACATAAGCAGTAAGACTTCTTGATTGTCATTCATCAAATCAAACTCTTCCTGCTGGTACTTATGGATATGTTGCTCCAGGTAAAGTTTTTTTTTCTCTTGTTATAGAACCATATATTCAATTTCTTTATAGACAGTGTTTTGTATTTAAATATTGTTGACAACTTACATAATGTTTTATTGGTACATATAGAATTGGCTTACGCCTAGACTGTGACTACAAAATGTGATGTGTATAGCTTTGGAGTGATTGTTTTGGAAACAATGATGGGTAGACATCCAGCTAAATTGATTTCTTTATTATCAGAACCATCCATTCAAAACAAGAAGCTAAAAGATATATTGGACTCACGAATTCCACTACCCTTTTTTCGAAAGGATATGCAAGAAATTGTGCTTATTGTAACATTAGCATTAGCATGCTTGTGCCCCCACCCAAAAATCCAGACCATCAATGCAGGAAATATCTAATGAGGTTTTAGTTTCCAAGCCACCATTCGTTTGGCATTTTGATGGCATTTTCATCCACCAACTGATGAAGCAAAAAATATACATAATTGGTAGAAGCTAGGATAGCTGTGATGATAATTTATTGATTGTATTCTATGACATATGAATGTTATATTTTTTTTCTTCTTTAACTTATAAAAACATTTCTTTCCTTTTTTTTTTGTTTATTATCAAAAGTTTAGAGTTGAGGGAAGGTTGCTCCCATTCTAAAGTCAGGAGGACATTAATCTTAACAAGAGTAAGCAATTGATAATAAATTACACATCAATGAGGAATACATGGTTTGGATTTAAACTATATAGTTGTCATGAGAAAATAATCAAAGAATATTCAAATATAAATTATTATTAATGGTAAGATGGTTGACTTTTGTAATAATTATTTAAGTATTGACTAAAGACACAACACCTAGCTTCTTTCTAAGCATATGTTCAATCTCTTAGCTTTTGGAAGCTTTGTCAAATGCTCTAACTGGTTGCTGTTCGGATTTGCAGTAGGCCAAACTTAGCTTCCCTTTATTCACTTGATCTCTCAAAAAAATGAAATTGTGTCTCAATGTGCTTACTCCTTCCATAAGCCACAAGATTCTTTGCCAAATTTATAGATGACTCAAATGTAAATCATCAGTTGCATTTGGCCATCACTCTTCAAGTGTAGCTGCTCTAACAGTGCTTCAAGCCACAAAGCTTGACAAGCTCCATAAGAGTTTGCAATGTAAAACGTGCCCTTTATGTACCTCATAATTCTATTTTGCTGCCATAAGATCAACCCAACTCCATAGGTAATGTTTAGCATGTCATTACACAAGTCTCTTATTTGGAGATCCAACAACATATTTATATAATGTAGAATCAATGGGGGTTCTACTATCATTTTTTTCAAACATCAAATTGTTCTTTACGTTGCAGCTATGTTGCAGTGATACATATTTAACTATTTCAATATATCAATGACACACTTCCTTTAGGCTTTGTTTGGGAGTTAGGAGGGGAAGAGAAGGAAAGAGATTCAAGGGGAAGGAAAGGGAGGAAAATGAGGGAAGTTCCTTCCTCCTTGTTTGGGAGTTAAAAATATATTAAGAGAGGAAATGGAGAGTTAATAAGATACTTTTACAATTTTGCCCTTGAATTGTGATTCAGTGCTTTATATTTTGGTGTTTTATTAACACTGTCTGGGATAGGATAGTAATTTTATTAACAATGACTGGAGTATGATAGTAATTTTATTACTTTTTCTTCTAAAAACCTCCAAATTGGGAGAACAATAATTTTTAGGCTTTGGAGGATTTTAGAGGAGTTTTAAAAATCCTCAAATCCTTTTCCTCAAAAATTAAAACTCCCAAACAAGGAGATGTCAGTACCTAAATCTTTCCCTTTCCTCCCTTCCCCTCTAAAATCCCTCTCCCAAACAAAGCCTTAATGTAACAACTTTCCCTTTCCGATGCCCAACAAATATGCCAGTATTCCCATATCATACATTTCGCATTTTCACAACTTGAAGTTTTGGACGTCATTTTGTTTTAAGTTATAAGAATTTCTTTTATGATAAATAATATTATTCCAATAGAAATTATTAGTCTCTCAATAAGATATTTTTTCTCATATAAAACTTCAACTTAATTTAAAATATAGTTAATAAAAAGGCTAAAATATAACTTTTGCTGTCTTGTATAAATTTTTGGTTTGGCAAGTATATAATAATTTGCTCTCTTCAAATGTCTCAAATCAAAAGGATACTTTTGTTAGTTTTTGCACTAATAATGCTAGTAACATTTCTTACAACTTTGTCATTTGTTATTAAATAGATAAACTAACCAAAATATTTACTTAATTTAAAGAAAACACTTTAGAAAAACAAAATTATTTTTTTTAAATCTAAAAGATTAAATTAATATAAAAAATTCAAACGAGGAATCAAAATTATTTTTCAGACTTATCTCACGTGCGTACCCGCCATGCACTTTTTCATACCCTTACGTCAATAAAAAACCTCTCCGGGGATGTATTACATTTTTTATTTTTCGGAAATAATTTCTCACTGCTTCACACTTTTGGAATGAATAACCACTCCGACGCAATCCGTGTTCAATTTTCCCCAAAATCAGGTCAAATTCTCGCTCGATTCGGAAAATCATCGCAGAATTCGTTCACACAGCTCAGAAACCTTTGCATTCTTCGATTAGCTGAGCTCATTCTGTTCTTCTGTTTTTGCAGGCACGATGATGGCTGAGGATCACGGCGTGGAGGCGAAGGAGGCCGCGGTTCGCGAGGTCGCGAAGCTGTTGCCGCTTCCGGAGCTTCTGCAATCGATCTCGTCCATCAAGGCTGATTACATTTCGCGCCAACAGGTTTCAGTTCTATTTGATTTGATTCAGTTAATCATTTTAAGTTTCATTTTTATTTAGTTTTAAATATAATATCTATTGTTGTGCGTTTTTGAATTTTTCTATTGATTGTAGTGTGATTTTCTAGTTCCGGTTTGAGCTATTTGGTTGGAACTCCTCTTTTTTTTTTTTTTTTTTTTTTTCTGTGTTTTTTTTTTTTTTTTTTTTTTTTTTTTTTTTTTTTTTTTTTTTTTTTTTTTTTTTTTTTTTTTTTTTTTTTTTTTTTTTTTTTTTTTTTTTTTTTTTTTTTGCTCAGTGGACTTTGATTTGATTGCTATAGGTTTATTGAGTTAATCTTTTAATTTTTGTTTTTATTGTCCTTTAATTATGGTTGCTGTTGCTGTTGCTGTGTGTGTTCGAATTTTTTATTGAGTGTAGTGTGATTTTCTAGCTCCGGTTTAAGCTACTTGGAACTCTTTATTTTTGTTCAGTGGGTTTTGATTTGATTGCTATAGGTGTGGTTTTCATTGTTTAGGATGTGACACTTGAGATATTTGCTTGGAAGGGGATTTATGGATTTTACGTTTATCGGTAGTTTGAATTCGAATTGCTTTATGGAATGGATATTTGGACGTGCCTGTAGTTGTTGATTGTCAAATGATGGATCACTTTGCACTTGTTGGGTAGCGCAATGCAATTGAATTTTAGAGGAGGGGGCAGATTTTTTATTTATTTGTGTGTGTTTAAGTGGTTATTTCTTCAAAATTAGTTTAACATACACACACAAATTACTGATCTTTCTTCCTCTCATTTTTGCCCGAACAAACCATGATACTCACTGTAACTTATCTGTGCAACAACTCATTCTAGTGAATTTTTGTGGGGTATGGTGTTTTAGAGGATAAAATTCTATATATTTGATTCAAAGCTAATTAGTCAACTATGTCGCTAGCACGACAAATTGTGGGTAGCGGTCGTGGAATTTGAAGAGGCACGATGCAAATTGTGGGAGCGTGACAGGTTTGCAGTTGCGGGAAAAGCTGTGGCGATTTGCGACTAAATCGTGGAGGTTGTGAACTTTAGCGGCCACATCAGGAGTTCTGGCGCAAAGTAAGGAGTTTGTTTTTGCTACTTGCGCTGTCGCCAGACAACTGCTGTCACCTTCCTCTTGCCACTGCCGACCTTCCAGTCTCTCTTTGATTCCTGCAATGGGAGTTAGGATTTCCCTTTTAGACAGAGGCGATGACACTTATATGGGAGCTAAGTCATCTGGGCTAGGGTTTTAGGAAAAAAATTATTATTAAAATTAAAACTAATTTAAAAATAAAAAAGAAATCTCAGGCTAATTTTGGGGTGACTGAGATGCTTATTTTTTATATGGAAAGGGACTAAAACAAACATTTTTTGAAGTTGAGGGGCTAATAAAACAAATTTAAAATTGGGAGACCAAAAACACATGTAACTCAAATTTTAGGGACCAAAAATATATTTAAGCCAATCTTTAGTCTTCAACCGAGCACAATGATGTCGTGTTATTTATGTAGCCAACCTCACCTAGTGGTATAAGGCTATTGTAAATGGTTCTCACTTCTCACGAAGAAAGAAAAACATGGTGGAATGGAAGAAAATTTTATGAGAAGTAGAAGATGATTTCTAGAGCTAGCAACATTCATAGTAGTTTTTTTTGCAGTAGATCTAAGTTATATTGCATGAGAGAGACTTAATTCTATGCATGTAATTTAGGGACATCCTTTTTATTCTATAGAATATCCAAAAAATAATACAACTACAATAATAGCCTTATCCAATTAGGTGAAGTCTACTATATGGATCACATGATTGTTAACAGAATTAATGACAAATTCCTATGGTCATTTAAACCAGCTGTGCAACTGTACAATAATATTCAAAACTACTTTCTGTTTCTCTTTTCTCTTTCTTTCTTTTTGTCTAAAAATATTTATATTTTCTCAAAGTCCGGGGTGCATCTGCACCCCCTCAATTATACTTGGGTCTACCACTTTTCCCCATTCCCGACTAAGTAGGAGCCTTGAGCATTGGGGTGCCTTTTTCAAGATTTTTTTTATAAATAATTGAGAGACATAAATTTTACTCTGTTTAAAATTGATTTATATTTCTAATTATGGTGATGATGTTGTGTATTTTTGGTCTTCATTAAATATTTAAATACTTGTGTAATTTTATGTAGTTTGATACTCATTGGTTGAGCTAGTGGTGCATTGCCTCAAACTCAGTACCTCTCCTGAGTTAATTACAAGTTTGAATTTTATAACAGTAACCTATGTATAGCCTAATGCCTATATGTAATAATCTTGTTTGTAACAACATTTACAATTATTGGATCATGTATGGTGTCTCCATCATTCATTAATGTTGCGGCTATTTTATTCAGAATATAAGGAGCTACCAATTCTAAGTGCTTATATTTTGCTTTATTTTTCAGGCCAATGATGCACAGCTTAGTACAATGGTTGCCGGACAGGTAATTTTTTCTTTTTTAATTAACTAAATATGAACTGTTTAGATGGCAGTTGCATATGAATGGTTTTTATAAATCTATTGTTGCCTCTTTCCCCTTGCCAAACCCCACTAAACATAAATTTTTTTCACTGAAACTGAAGGATAGGTTATAGTAATAATATTTCAGGACTTTGACAACAGGGATTTAAGTGAGAACTCAACCGATGCTTTGACGTTATTTTGTTAGATTTCCTTGAACTTGCTCTCGATATTGAATTAACATGAGGCACCAAATCTCATATCTTCATTTGCTTTGCCCAAAATACTACTGCAGGTTGAGCAGTCACAGGCAGCACTAAAATCACTCTCCTTCTCTGAGAAGACAATAAATCAGCTTCGTGAAAAGTTTGTCTCCATTGAGAAGTATGTTAGAATTGAGATGGACTGAAACTGTTATCACCTATTAGAGCGTGGTTGTTTTCTCTTGTGTAAACTGTAAAGTTACCATTGAAATTTTTTCCATTTGAACTTACTTTGATTTTCTGATTTCTTGATGCATCAGTTTATGTCAGGAATGCCAAACATTAATTGACAACCATGATCAGATAAAGATGCTTAGCAATGCAAGAAATAACTTAAACACAACCTTGAAGGTGCTTTTCCATCCTTGATTAAAATACTAATTGTCTAATACTCATTATACTTGTTATTTAGAACTTTCTCCCTCCCACTTTTTTGCAGTAGTATTGAGCTTGTTATCTACAACTATTACAAAATGGATCTTTCACTTTATACCCTGCATAATCATGGTTAAAGTAGAAGATGCAGTTATGTATTGAGAGGGTATTCCCTCAAATGCTTCCATCATTTTGTCAAACATTCATAATTTAGTTAATTTTTCTACTACCAACCCCAATTAACTTGGGTTAAAGGTACTGTTGATGTTGATGTTCTTTGTTAGAAACTTAGAATGGGATAGATACAACCTGCAGATTTCAGTCATTTGGCCTCATTTTGAATAAACATGGTTGTAACCTAGTTGTACACTTATACTGGTATGTGCATATCCTGTCTTTATGGTTTTGGCTGATTTCTTTGTCTTCTGATAGGATGTTGAAGGTATGATGTCTATCTCTGATGCGGCAGCAGAGGCTCAGGATTCTTTGAGTGATGACAAAGAAATTGTCAACACTTACGAGGTAAAGCTGGTGTTACTTATAGAGTAAAATATTGTTTTTATTTATTTATTTGTCATAAAAAATCTTATGTTTGTCCAAATGTCAACTACATTTCAAACTTTATTTTCCATTTTATCTCTATAACTCTTACAAATTTTGCAGAGGTTAACAGCTTTGGATGGAAAACGAAGGTTTGCTTTAGCAGCTGCTGGATCTCACAAGGAAGAGGTTGGAAGGCTAAGGTCTGTGTCTTCTTTAGTGCACTGTCACATTCATTGGTTGGGTGACCAAGAATCCTGGA